>BGPT01001884.1:173371-245569 GCA_003297045.1 Symbiodinium sp. clade C Y103
CCTGACCTTTCTGATGTGTAGGGTAGGTGTTGTTGCGATTGGGCTGCCAGCTATTCCACTGCTTGCTTTGTGTCTTTCTCACTTGTGTGGACCAATGGGAACCACAGTGCGTACAATATTCTCCGCGGATATCATTTGCAAAAGAGCACTGCTGGCAAATCCATTTGCCTCTGTATGCCATCAGTGGAGATGCGTGGTGGTTGGATATTCTTGACACAAAATTGGGTAGAATTCCTTGTTGAAAACAATGTAGGAACCCTCCAGCACTTCTGATCTTCCTCCTTGCTTTTGCCCGCAAGGATCGGGCTCTTCTGTGCGCAGCGGTCTCTTTCACAGCGATGATGACTATGGCTCAAATGCAACTAAGCCCTCAAACTGGGGGGACCTAGGGAATTGAGCCCTNGGGCTCTTCTGTGCGCAGCGGTCTCTTTCACAGCGATGATGACTATGGCTCAAATGCAACTAAGCCCTCAAACTGGGGGGACCTAGGGAATTGAGCCCTCCATCCCTTATCCCATTTAACAACAGGTTTATCAATTGAGACATACTGAAACTAGTTACCAGCTAGAATAGAGTAGGGCTGACAAGTCACCAAACCAGTTTCTACTTCGCACTTTCGAAGTAGGATGTCGGATGTTGTTGGTTTACCAACATTATTAACAACCATTGGCTAATCAGTTTCTGTAATCAGTTTCATCATTATCACTAAATCATTATCACCCTCCCCTCCCCATTGGGGTTGATGTGTTAAATGTTTGAACAAATGGTGGCAAATACACACTAACATACCATAGGCTGAAGCCCTAAATGTGGAGCAGTGGTTGATACTGATTTGTTAGATAGGTTACTGTAAAAGTTTTTCGAATGTGACTTTAACATATAAATATAGACATACATATCTTTAATTGTTAAAAAAAACCTAGCTATTGGAGTTATAAACTAGCTATAGCTATCTAGGGGGCACCACCTTATATATATATATACATACATACATATATATATATATATACATATAACATATATATATATATATATGTATACATATATATATATACATATATATATATATATGTATACATATATATATATATATACATATATGTATATGTACAAGTAGCCGTTAAGTAGCCGTTAAATGACCATGTCTTCAGGATGGCCTCCTCGCCCTCAGGCGGGCTGCAAGAACGGCGTGGAGGATCGCTGCAGAGAGGTGCGACTCCTGGCCGTGGCGGCGCTCAACACCTGGCACTGCGCCGCGACGGCGAAGAAAAGTCTATGGGAAAATGCGGAGATTTTGGTGGGGTTACTGTATAGCAAGCAGATATAGATAGATTCATATTCAGAATACCTTATCCATGGTGTAGTAAGTATTTCATTGCTGTAATTACCCTCTGGTAAACTAACATAACTATGGGAAATTCACAAATTGTTCATGGGAAATACGTGACCATTTCATGGCTTGGTGAAGTACCCTCTGGTAAACTGTTACATAACTATGGAAAATAACTATTTCTTTATGGGAAAATCCACTTTTTCTATGGCCATTTTCAATAGCTGCGTTTAATTACCAGAGGGTACTGTATAGCAACCAGATACATATAGATACGTAATTCGATTTCATCCAGAATTGGGATTTCAATGATGTCTTCAAGGATGGGCTGGGAACTGTGGCGCGGGACTAATGACATGTCCTGCTTCAATATGGATCCTAACTTCAGGTGTTTTTCCCACAAATGGGGGAAAAAAATGGAAAAAAGACATGAGGTGTGATGCAACAAAAACCACGGCCACAGGGCAGCACATGTAAGTCCCATGGTCATGAAACATGTTGGAGATGTTCAAAGTCCAAGACAAGCGTCAATTCCAGTAAAGAGAACATAAGGCAGTGTCGCACAGGTTTTATTGGTTCATCACCCCCATGAACCAGTTCCAGTTCGATATATCTATCATGAACCCTAGTGAAATGTTAGCGAAACAATCCAACTTGTCTAATGAATGCTTCAAGGCACCATATAGAGGTATTGGATCTTCTTGAGGATCATGGCGAGTTTGAGCATCAGGAATGAGCACGAAACCAATAAAGGACACTACTTCAACAGTCTCCAGCTGGGTAAGCCGTGCTAACCTTTGGTTTGGGAGGTCATTGGTTGATTTTTCTAGTCATATATGTATGTATAGATATATATATATATATATCTATTATGTAATATTAGGGACCTTGGTGCCCAGCTCAAAACATGTGTGAATCAAAAAAGGAGATCTTGACCATGTGGCAACGGAATGGGGAAACCAATCAACTCAGCTCAGTGAGCTCCATTGAGGTGTTGGTTCGCAATGAGCCGAGACCCTCATCCCCTTCGCGCTCGGCGCTCCGCACAGCGGGACGAGAAAAGTTTTTGCCGCGGGATTACCTGGGATCAGAGAGGATTTGCCAATTTTCTGTGGAAATATGGATGAACTTGGGATGGATGATGGATGGATAGGTGATTCTGGGTGCTTTGTTTGCATTTTTTCCCAAACTGAGATGGAGAGAGAGAGAGAATCCCAAAAGAAGTTCGCCAGAAGAGACTCATCAAGATATTTCCGATCTCCCGGACACTCCCAGCTGTGACTGGACGCCAGCTCGCTGACACGGAGCTCTTTAAGAAGTTGAGCCGTTGGGGATCCCCAGTTGCAGCGGGCCAGGTGTGTGGCTCCGATGATATAAGCACAATAGAAGCGGCAAAGATGGTGAGATAAACTTAAGATATAGGATGACATGAGGAAGTCACAAGAGCTTGCTGGTTAATTGTTTCAACTTTTATTTTCATATGCAATTATCAGCATACTTTTTTTTAAATGGTCCATCCTGCCTTCCAGCCTTTCCAGCCTTCAGCCATCAATGCCGATCCCTCTTGCCTAGTCTTGCCATGGAATGGTTGTCCGTCCCTGCGGCCCAGGGCGGGCCCAGGGCGGGAGGGGTATGGAAGACTGCATGGCATTTGTGATCGCATCATATGGAAGGCCCGCCGGAAATTAAATGTCAAAATACCCGGGGCGATGATTTTAGAAGTCATCCAAAAGATAGTTGTTTTTACAAAGGATGGTGATAGGAATCCAAGAAAGGAAATGGCCTCAGACCACCAACAGCGATTTGGAAGCCCCTTCTTGGCGTCCCACCGGTTGCACCAAAATTGATTCTCAGGTTGGATTGCGAGGAGAACAGTGGAATTTACACCGCAAGGTCGGGCTGGGTGTGGAGATGTGGGATGATTGTCACATGTCATTACTATATATAGATCTAGAATGATCTATATAGTATAGTTGTGAAACAATATTAAACGTGTTGAGTCTTGAATCATCTTTAAGCATTTCATGGCCATGTAACTGTACATACCATGGAATTCAATTTGGGCAGAGATGAGATCCTAATGAATTTTCTGCGGACATCAAAGAATCTGAGCCATATCCTTGAGGTGCTGAGCTGCAAAATGGCGGTTCCCATGGAAATCCACTAGGAAGATCACAGCATATCACAGCAAAATAGCAAGGATTTATAGATGTCTCCCCAAAATATGTTAACTTGAGTTTTTGAATGTTTTTTTTTTTTTTTTTTATAACACATCCTCATATATAATTCTTACAATGACACAAGGACTTGACACCTCGCGATGTCACTGGAATGATGGGCATTGGACGGCGGTGATTGTCCCAAAATGACAGAACCTTTCAAGCGGGAAAATTATTCTGATTTTACCAACATATCTACAGAAAGATATGCATACATCTCTATTTATGCCTACACAATTATACACATATATCATATATCAATACAAATTAAACTATACTCAACAGATAGAAAAGTAAATCCCCTTTGAAATAGCGAACATTATCTTTCCTATTTTTATATAGTTAAATAAATATATATATATATATTAGTATGACTTGGTCTGAAGGCAATGGAGAGATAGAGAGAGGGATAGACATTACATTAATACATATTTTCACCAACAAAATCAAGAATCTAAAGAGTTGGATCCTTGCTTTTGTCCCTTTCATCAATATGATTAAATCAGCAATGTTTAGTGGATGTGCATCAAGTTGGCTAGTTTTATCGGTTATACTCCATTGTAATCCATTAGACTACCAGATGTCAATCATGTAGATATACTTTGAATATGAACATCGGTATAAATGAATCATCATTCATAAATATCAATCCCTATTATGTCTATTAATCACTTTTAAATTTGTAAGCGTGTCCAATACCAATTTTAATCACATTATCAATCATTATTAAATAAAAAAAACTGATAGTACTCTTAGATTATTCTTTATCACTATGAATTCTCTTAGTCATTCTTTAACTTATCTACAAGGATGGCAGCCTTTCCATTCTGCAAGCTGCCGGAAATCAGGCGTGGCCACGGTGGCCAATGCCTACGCTAAGGCATACGGTGGACAGGGTCGTAAACATGGCTGGGAAATCACAATGAAAAATAGGGTACTAGAGAAACAACTAGTGATTTATACGAATTTCACATCCCGGTCCCTAACTTGGGATATAAATATATTAGAATTGGATTCTATACTCACAATTGGGATATGAATGAAAAGTTAGGATTGGAATGGATTCGACTATATTTAACCCAGCGATTAAAAAAATGATATCAATCCTAACTTAGTGGGAATATAATGGATTAGAATGGGATTGAATTGACCAACTTGATATGTTGTGTTGGGTGATTCACCCTCAAGGAATTTAACACGTTGCTATGGAAAATTGTCATTTTCAAAAGCCGTGTTAGTCTACTGGAGGGTTTGTACATGATGGTTCTAATCTGGGTTTGCCTTGAGTCTAAAGGAACACCCCAAAATGTGATGGTTGATCACTGTGTTCCCCATGGAAATGCATGGAAACACACTGCCCATATGATTTTATGAGAGCCTATGATTTTTGGATTTATCGTGGCCAGAGTAAATTTCTTCAGTGTGGATGTGGGCTACTTCTGCTGGAGTTGATTGAAAAAGATGATGCCTTGGGGAAAGCAAGAAAAAAGCAGAAGAATTTGCAGTAACTCAGTAACATGTATAATCTAGCAAAAACATAGTCCATTTGTTTGGGTTTCAATCCGGTCTCATCCCCCTAAAATATCAAACACCACCATATGGACACCCGAAATGAATAGTTCCACTAGATCATGGCTGGAGGTACAATGAGGGAAAAGACCACAGCGCTTGAAACCATAGAGTTTGTTTCCAGCCATTATGCTACGCCTTTTCTGGCAGCCAAAAATAACCCTAGAAAAGTCTCAAGTAAGGCAGATCTGGGAAAACACGGAAAAACATGGCAAAGTTCTGTTTAGCTATTTACCTTTACTTGTCATTGCTGTGGAATGCTTGCTGAATGCTTTAGATGCTTCAGCCATTTGTATCCATTTGTTGTATTTTGGTTGTATTTTATTAGCCTTCTATGGCATTTAATATAGGTCGTTGGATTCTTTTGGGGTTGGCCCATGCGTGGGATCTTGTGGGTGCTAGGTTCATATGGAATCATATTAGGTGTTGGATTTTGTTAGGCTGTACTTGGGAAGGTACTTTGGATTGTACAGCCGGTTGTTTGAAACAGAACATGTTCATTGGATTGGTTAATGGGAAAATTTACAGGAAACCTCTATATTTGATGGGAAAATCCATGGTTTCCTGTAAATTTTCCCTATTAAACCAATCCAATGACATGTAGGATGTTGCATGATTTTGCTTGATTGCCATGGCTAATTGGGTTTGGTTGCTTGGGGTTGCCTTGGTATTTGGGCATCATTTGGTGGCTGGCATTGAAGCTGTGCATCTGGGAGCCCAGCGGGTTGCTTGAGGAGTTTGAGTGGAAATTCATTTGGGATTTTACTTGGGTACTGCTTTGGCATTCTGTAGGAATCCATTTGGAAATCTACCCTCTGGTAAACTAACATAGCTATTGAAAATGGCATTTTTTAGTGGATTTTCCCATTAAAAATGGTGATTTTCCATAGCTATGTTAGTTTACCAGAGGGTACCCAAAGAAATTTAGAAAGCCCTTAACACTTAAGATGTGCATAAGCCGCCCTATGAAGATTGCCAGAGACACGCCATGACGGAAATTCCTGTGGAACCCATTGGTGAGCAGGGTGCCCTCCCCAGCCAGCGCTGGCTTTACCTTCCAACCTTGGTGCCAGGTGAAAGAGTCAAGCGTCGGCCAGTTACCAGAATTAACTTTTGCAGGGCATCCCACCTATTTACACAGGTTTTCTAAACATTTTATGTGAACGTGAATTTTGTTCAGGGAAGGTATTTGGCCTTAACCATTTGATGTACGGATAGATTTCGAATTTCAGTGAACATGCCAACTACTAAGGGTTTGAAGGAGAGGCTTCTACAGGTCTACAGTTCTACTCCAACTTGCAATGTTAGGACGTTTGGAGATGTGGCTAACACCAAAAGGTGGTTCCCCACTAGTTGTAAGTTGTAAGTTTGTTTAGGATTTCAGATCAGCAATTAAAATTAAACTGTTTAAACATCAGCCTAACTAACCAAAGTTACAGCCATAGTTATGTTCACCAACTTAGCTATTAGCTCACGAACTCAACCACCACCTTGTGTTTGCATTTGGCGGGAAATGTTCCAGTCAGGTGCTGCTGTGTGATGAGACGCTCTTGGGTGCGCTGAGAGAGGGCATTGGTGCCATGGCAGCAATGACTCAGATGACTTGGACTGGGAAGGCCTTGGCGAATTCATTACGGGGTGATTATTGGAAATGATGGTAGATGAGTGGGGTTCATGGCAATCCCACCCCCAATATTCCGGTATATTAAATATCATTATCCATTCCCACTACCCTATTAATTAACCCTGGTTAAGGGTCTTGGATGTGTTTATTTCAGGGGCCTCTATAGGAAGGAAGGCCTTTGGAGACAATACTTGGGCCATCCCAGAAATGGCAGGTGATATCCCAACCAAGAAGCAGACGCATACGGCATTTTCAATACTAGATCATGCTGTTCTGCGTCCCGCTTTTTATTGGTAAGATCGGATCTTTGTTATCTTACGTGCATGCCCAAATGATGCAATTTTGGTTGTTTCCCCGTACGTGAAAGATATGTTTGGACTATTAACCTGATCTCTTTGGTCTCTACTATGCATTGGGCTGTCCACATGCCAACCGATAAGAGTGGACAGTGAAGGTTAATATATTTGGGCACGGCAAGACTGAATATTATGAGACTGGTTGTGAGTGACGGTTTGAGGACAACTCAACTCAAGTCTCAAGTTGAAAGCTTCAGTGATCCCAAGAATAAATTCTTTTCTGCTGCCGCACAAGCGTATGGTCCATGATTTGTTTTTCCCAGAATTGGTCGGACAATCTGCAGGACACCCCCTTCAATTTGGGGTAAAGTGTAAACTGTAAACAACACATTTTTCTTTTAAGTTTATTTCCCTAAACCAGTCCGTTGATATTGGGCATGCCACATTTCACGATACTTCTCCGTGCCCTTAGGCCGAAACTTTGCGGAGTTCAAGGCACAGCACGTAGCCAATTTGCCGGGCAGCCTGGGCAGCCTGTGCTTCAGCTGGATGAATTACCTTCCAATAAACATAGACAAAAGCAGGGAAAATCACCATTTTTAATGGGTGAATCATTGTGAATTATTTAAACTTTAAACACATAAGGATTTTCATGGTGTTTCCACAATTAGCGATATGTGGAAATCCATGTTTGTTCGGAAATGATCTGCGAATGGTGAATTTTCCATAGCTGTCAGAACTATGTCAAATAAATTGCTGGACGACAACAAGCCTGGCAAGTTGAGCTAAGTAGTTTCAACCCCTCAAGTTCCTACGATTTGGGTTACTTCATCTTCTTGGATTTTCTACTCAATTGCTCATTGGATTGGTTAGTGGGAAAATTTACAGGAAACCTCTATATTTGATGGGAAAATCCATTAAACCAATCCAATGAATTGTAGGATTTCAGCTGGGAATACCATTGCAAACATGTTTCAGCCGTTCAAAGGTTGAACGCCTTTGCCCGGCTGGAGCGCTGGCCCCAGTTGCTGCCATCGATTTTTTCGCCATGGGCAAAATGGGAACCGGCAATAACATGAAAAAAAAAACTCATGGGTTGGTTGCCAACTCAAGATTCCAACGTATTTTTCCAACTCATGATTGATATCGATGATGATGATGATGATGGTGATGATGATGACGATGATGATGATGATGATGACGACCACTATCCCTTAAAGACAGTGAAAATCCATCCCATTCCACTCGCTTCCAACGCTTCCATGCCCGAGGTTGAGGGAGGAGCGAGTTGCCTTGGACAAACTCGTGACTGGGAGTCTGATTTCAGGGTCATTTGTTCATGGTGCAAGGGTGATATACCCTCTGGTAAACATACAAAAAACTATGGAAAATCACCATTTTTCATGGGAAAATCATGGAAAATCCACTATTTCTATGGCCATTTTCAATAGCCATGTTACATTACCAGAGGGTATGGGGGAAACCATGGGGATATAGTATGATATAGTGGGAGCTAATAGCGATTTAACTAGCAGATATATAGGGGATTTATATATACCCATCAAATATGGGGATGTTAATGGGGAACCTACTGCGTTACCCTCCAGGAATCACACGTGGCTGGCTGAGAAATCCTAAACTAAATTGAGGTTTCAATGTGAAAGTCATCTATAAATAGTGGATTTTCCGTTGTCACGCTTGATTACTACTGGGACATATTTGCTCCATCCACAATTTCAATACACGGCAGTTCAGAATTTCGAAAAATGACGAGAATCGACTGAAATTGGGGGTGCCCTGTTTCAGACACACACAAATCTGAATCTGGACCTGTGGAATTCGAACATCTGAAGTCCTAGAGAAAACTCCCAAGGTTAACAGGAACTCGGATGGCGATGGACAGAGAGAGAGAGAGAGAGAGAGAACGGAAACAAAAGATTTAAGTCCTAGGTTTTGGGTTCACAATTTTTATAAACCCACCTGAGAGCGTATGAAATCCCTGCCGAGTATATATTATGATGCAATATTATACCTTTGGGGGTTCCATACCTATCTTAATTTGCTGGAGGGTATTCCGAACTGGTCCACCATATGAGGCGATTCAAATCCCAAACCACTCGCGAGACTTTCAGCCCTTGGAGTTTGGGAGCCCAAGATTAGCGAAGGCAGCTGATACGAGAAGTGTGGCTTGTTGGTCTGACAACTCAAAGCTCAACCTAAGGAGGAAGTCCTGAAAAGTTGTGTTTGTTTGAGTTTGTTTGCATTATATTTTATTTATTATTCCTCTCTACTCCAAAGATTTACGAGGGCAATCAGATTTACAAAGGGAATTCCCAAACTGATTTATGTTTTTATGAACTGCGGATGATATCCTAACAGATAGCCCTCCCATGGAAGCTAAACGTAGAGATGTGTTGCGCTACTGTTGCTAACCTTGGGTTTTTCGAAAGCCATGATAGATAGCTCCACTTATGGGACAAAGAGACTTAACGTATGCCGATGTGTGTTTGACATCACATGTTGCCATGCATTCTGAGGGAAGGAAAAGATCAGGAACAGACGCCAGACGCTTCTGCACTTTACTCCCTGCAGTTGCCATTCAAAAAAAAACCTTGCAAGCCACCTCCCACCTGCAAACATATTGGAGTTGATTTTCCAGCAGCTAACTGTGCAGTTGAGTTGGTGAATGGCTTGATTTCCTGCCCTGGATGGAGGAATAAGATGCCCAACTGATTCATTGGTACTTTTCCAGGAGTGATGGAGTGTCTTAGAGAGAGAGAGAGAGCGCGAAGAGGATTCAGCATGGCATATGTTTGGGATATTGAACATGTTTCTAGTTTTAACAGTATGTTTGCGTTTCCATTTGCATTTGCAAACGGTGAGCAGTTGTGCATTTGAGTTTGGGGTCAGAGGTTTGGATGAGGGTACCGCGACTCACATCAACATTTGCAGCACCAGAAGTTGAGACTGGAACCGCAATTAAAGCCAGCGAGTATACTCTTGACATATCCTAGTGTGTCAATTTTGGAGTCCACATGTTGCTCTCCAAAATATGTTTTGCTTATATATGTGGTTGAACTATGTTTAATTGGATATGTGCTGATTTGCTATTTGCATCGCAACGAGGCTATCTCAAGCCTTGCATGCACTGGTGAAACTCAACGTGGTTGGGATGCTCAGGATTTTCGCCCTGCGCGGCGCAAAGAAGGTGAACTTTATCGGAAGCAACTTGAGAAATGGTCCCAATTTAGCATGCTGAAGTAATGTGGGATTCACCCAATGCCATAGACATTTGGGATAATCGTTAGCACCCATTTATATCATGATATTAGGGATGTGTTTTTTTGTTTGCAGCAAAACGGGTTTACCACATGACTGGAACTTGCCCAAGACGAATACTCCTATGGTAAAATGAGTGATAGAACCAAGGGTCAAGTTTTTGATGGGTTACTGCAAGCAGAACACATTGAGCCAAAGCCGAAGCTTCGTAGTACAAACATTCTCTGAAACTTCAAATCCAAATCCTTGGTTGGTCTTCCCACTTTCAATGACTCGAAACATGACTAATATCCTTATGTACCCTGGGATAAACTAACATAGTTGTGGAAAATCCATGAAAATCCACTATTCGTAGAATCGTTTCCCTAAGGAAACCATGGGTTTTCCACATTTTTTTGCATGTTTACCCCTAGGGTATCCCCTGGTCTCCCCTGGTACGTTTGCTGGTCGCCATCCCAAGGCGTCGGACCATCGAAAGTCCATGATTTGCCTGGCCGAGGTAGGGCAAGAAGTCATGACATTCTGATCATCATGTGGGTCTGATCATCGGGACTAATGATGGTTATATCAGACATAATAGTGAAATAATGGTTATTAATCATATCATGTAATCAGATCTAATAATAGATGGTTATTATTCATCATAATGATTATATATGATATATGTTGGAATTAATATGAACAGTGAAGAGTTCATGCATAGTTAATATGAATATCCAATGGATGTTGCAATGGTACTGGTGATTTATCATAGCTATGAAACATCACTTCTTTTCAAAGTTAAATCATAGAACTCAATGGGCAAGTTTACATGGCAGACCCTGAAATGACCAGGTGCAATCCTCTTTGCGGAGGGGTTGCAGAGTTCATCGACCAGCATATGTATATTTCTATCGATAGATATCGATAGCTTACTTGAACAGTTGGGGGATTATCATCGAATGTACCATGTGAGTATAGTTCGGGACCCTGGAAAACTCGTACACAGCAAACACAGCTAGTAAATAGATGTCCCAAAACATGGTCTCATACCAATTGCCCCATCCCCCAAAAAAAGATGTGGCCCTGTCTGAAAGAATCATGATTGGATGAAATTGTTTCTCATTTTTGTATATGGGTAGATCTATTTGAAAGCAAAGCAACATTATTCAAGTCTTTTGTTAATCAGTATGTTCGGTATATTGGGTTTTAGTGGTATTTCAACCAGCAAACATTGACAGACAATCATGGTTTCAATAATTATTGAAAGCAACAGTCTCTAGGACTCCAGAAGGCCATGGGAGTCTGCCTGCTCACTGCCGGACCACTTTAGCTTGGATGATGTATTTTCTGGCCTTGGACTAGATCATGAGTGCAACAGATGACCCACCAGTAGTTCAGGCATCAGGTGGTGTGACAGACCTTGTGGTGAGCATGATGAGATTGTGGAACATACGTACCACAACCCGGTGCAACGTAATTATATATTTGGGAGACTAGTCCTGATTCTTTTCAAAAGGCTTCCCATGCTGATACCCTTTGCCTGGTATAAACTTGACCACAGTTTCATTCATGTCAGAATGGTCTCTGAGTATAAGAGCGAATCAACTTCGCAAGTATGCTGGATAACATTCTAACCCACAGGTTCGTATAGCCCATATGAAGATGGGTCAGAACCTCGCAGCATGTCAGCATCCCGTCTCGGCAAACCCCCAAATGATGACGCTTGTTGTAATATAGTGTTGATGCATTTTTTTCACTATGGGTGATTCTGACTCAAGCCATTTTCCGAATTTACCCAACCTCAGGAAATGCCATTGAATTATTTTGTAGCGAGAAATTTGAGGCCATCTATACTTTTATTCCATTTTCACTAATATGGAATGGTGGCCCCCAATGAAAAAAAATGTGTTTCAAGGGGTGGGCTCAACCACTAATCAAGTCTGACCTTGGCTGCGCCGCTGCGCCAGGCGGTCCAAGACAAAGCTGAGGAGTTTCACAGTCGACAGCTGGCGCAGCAGGGCCCAGTGACCGGAGTGACCTCGAGACGAGCATCGGACGGGAGAGGGAGCGCCTGACTGTTGCAACATGTTGCAACACTATTAGCCAATGACTATAGTGACTGTATAGCAATTTATAGTATCAATTACCTGAGTTTCCTAGCATCCTGACAGCTCAGAACGCCTTCTGAGACTGTGTCAATCGAGTTGGTTTTTGAGGCCTACACACTACACACCTCCTCAGAGCGCGTTTGAAATCACCAGGGTTTGGTTGAGGTTTTCAAGTGACAAACTGTGTGGTTGTGTTCATCAAGACATTGAGCTGGCTGTTAGTCCTTCAAAATTCGAACGAAAACAATTCAAGAGCCTGCATAGTTTCATTGCATCAATGCCAGAATTGGGTCACCGGGACAAAACAGAACAAGAGGAATTATTGGAGGTTTCCTAAAATAGGGGTACCCCCAAATCATCCATTTTAATAGGATTTTCCATTATAAACCATCCATTTTTGGGTACCCCCATTTTAGGAAAAACCCTGTGAACCATTCAAACTGGCAGTTTGTTTCACAAGATTGATGTTGCTTGGTGCTGTCACCGCAGTGAGGGGAAACCTGAACCAGGAAACCATGGGAGACATGAGAAGTCTTGATTTCCTGGTTCAAAAACCAGGGCTTTCCTGTGAAGTCTCCTTGAAAAATCCCCATACGAGGCTCACGTTGCACTCCTTCAGCTTGCTCAACACCAGTTCTGCTCCTCAGATCAGCTCACAACCAACGAGACACTGCTGCCACGAACGAAGAAAGATACGTTTTGTTCGGAAGTTCCGGAAGATTTCAATGTGGAAAGATTGATGATGTGGATGATGTGGATGATGTGATGTTCCATTTTTGAGTTACCCTCATCAAACTTCGCAACGGCACATCAGCCCAGTAGATGATGTTCCCAGCGATCAAGCTCTAGTTTGGAGATGTCCCAGCTATGTTTGATTTCCAAAGGGAAACCCAAATCATCTATATTGTTGGTTGTGTAAGTTATATCCCCATGAAATCTCATGACATCTCATGAAATCACAACGTTGCTTAGAAGCTCATGGAAGATCTACCAGCAGCTACCAGCCCATCCCTGCCATAGCTCCTCCCGAGGCTATGGCCGAATGCTGCAGAACATGGCACCACAGGCTGAAAAGTGGGTGATTTTTTGTGATTCACTGGATTGGTTGAAGGGAAATTTTACAGGAAACCCCTATATTTCATGGGAAAATCCCATGGGTTTCCGGTTAAAATTTTCCCATTAACCAATCCAGTAATATCCAGTGAGTGATGAATCATGGGAACATCATGGTAAATTATAGCGACCTCACTGCGACCTCACTGGAATGATGGTTAGGTTAGGATTCGGGGAATTATCAAAATATGAGGTTCATTTCAGGTTAGTGAGATAGTATAATTTACCTAGATATATGGGAAAAATAGATGGTTTTAGTCAATGAACATGACTGCTAAATATTGAGTCACGAGAGTGTTACTCCAGTAATCAAGTTTCGTGTCTTCTTTTTTGTTGGCAAAACAAGAATTGGAGCAATTCACCTGGAGTGACTGATAGGATAGTTTCTAGGTTTCGGCTTTTTAGGATGAATAAAGAACGGGTAGACTTGTAGCCGCCAAGTTCCGGACCCGGACTTTGAACCAACAGTCTTTCAGGAAGGTTGAGATTTCAAGATGCAAGGTCTCTACAGTACTGTGACATTCTTGAATCCTATGTCTCAATGGATTGGTTAATGGGAAAAACTGGAAACACCTATATTTCATGGTAAAATCAATGGTTTTCCTGTAGATTTTCACTTAAACCAATCCAATGAATGTCATATGTTCACATGAAATTATTACATGAGTCACAGCTTTGGGCATTTCACCCTCTCCGTTACGCCTAGTTCAAGTGGCCGTCCCTTCTGCCAGGTGCTCTCCACCCTGAACATGGTCACTTGGCAGGACATATTGTTGAAATACCTTGTTAGAGAATGAGAGAATCTTGTTGAAAGTATGGTGATTTCTAGTGATTTCCGGGAATCCCATGCACATCGACATGGCGGGTCCAAGCATCGAAATTCCATGTTTTTTTGTTCAGAAAGTGGTCCAAGAGGTCCACTAGCAGCGATTGGAAGGTCGCAGTTACAGATTCATCAAGATATGAAACACCTCTCATATCAGCTTATATTACCCCTGCCAAATGAATCAATAGATCCAATGTATAGTTCTAATTATATGCCAGCCTTCAAGAACGGCATCCAATATTTGAAGCGATTTGTATCAAAAAGCTCAGTGAAATGATCCAAAAAGAACAGGGCGCAAAAGGCAATGTAATCAAATCCAAATTACCCGCTGGTTATCTAACATAGCCATGGAAAACCACCATCTTTAATAGGTAAGTCACCATAATTAATAGGTAAGTCACCATAAATCATCTATAAATGGACCATTTTCCATGGCTATGTAAAATAACCACAGGGTAAGTCTATTTGTTGCTTTCAGAATGTAATGTCAGGAAGACTTGGTTCAAAGAAATCATCTCACACCTAAAACCTTAATTTTGGTTGCAAGTCACGTAGGAATTGGAGGAGGCTGTGCTTTGAAACTGGTGACTTCAATTGTGCTGTTTGCCGTTTGTGGAACAAGAGTCCAACAAGCGACCCTGAACGTTTCGGATGGTGGGAACCACCAAGCAACCCGTGCAGCGGAAAATGTTTGCTTCTTCTCGTACACTGATTTGGAAGTCATAGTCGATGGCTGAAGCCTGTTTGAACCTAAAAATAGCATTCCATTTAGTGTCCCACTGAAAGGGGTTGTACAGTAGCGGATTTTACATTGCTCTATCCTGAATGGAAATTGTATAAGAATCCTATCCCTCAAACAAAGTCAAGCACTCACAGAATGGATTCTCTTGAATTGTAGAGAACTGCGTGTGTTTCTGAACCCTTTTACCCTCTGGTTATTTACCGTAGCTTTGGAAAATCATCATGTTGAATAGGAATACCATCATAAATCATTCATAAGTACGCAATTTTTCATAGCTATGTTTAAATAACCAGCGGGTAAGTTGGACACAGCCTCCGCACGCCCCAGGCCGACCACCAAAGTGCCGCCATGGTCTTTTGCCACGCACTCAGCTGGTCGCAAGGCGATCCACAACGCTTGGATGTGTCAAGGACGAAAAAATGAACTGACGAGCTGTGCAGAGGGGGGATGAGTCGGAATGAGTGAAGACTGTGATAGTATCAATTATTGTTATACTTTCCATGCTTCGTATCTCAGTTTTTGCCAACTTTCCGATGCTTCAAATCGTTGGGTTGCCGACAATTCCCAAAGAGCAAAGCGTTCATGGAGGACTGGACCCGGGAGGTGATGGCTTACCCTTGGCACGCCTAGGTGCCTATGCACGAGCAGGACAAGTGCATTCAGAGGCACGGAAAGCCATGGTCGGATCTTGCGGGGATGGCTTCATCGAGGGTCGTGACAATGGATCTCCTTTCCTCAACTGGTTGATGCGCTGCTACCTTGAAGAACTAATTGGTAAATGGTATTGGGGAATCATAGTGCATATGTACAATTATACTATATGTATAATATAAAGTAATCCCCTAAATAGATAGAAAAGTAACATCCCACTCAAATATGCATAGTGTCATTATTTTGCGTCCCATCTTTATCTGGGTTGCCACAAAAAAAGGAACGGAACATGTTGCACAAGAGGACAGCCATTGGGATGGTTACCTCAGCATCGGGTCACATGAAATTCCAGGAGAAGAGTTGGTCTTATCAGATTTTGGTCGTAAAGAAAGTTGTATCCAGAAGATCGAACAGAAATATCATCAAATATCTCAATGCGTCACTATCCAAATGTCAACTTTTGTTTGCTACTTGATCAAAGTGATTGCTGAATTGCGAATCTGCCTTCAACCTTTTTTTGTTTGGGGAGGTTTTACCACTCAGTATATCAAACTCAGATTCACATCTTAGCAGATGTCATCCGTCGCCACGCTTTTCAAAGCGATGGATGAGGTCCTGCAGGCCTTGGCTGAGAAGTTCGGGGACCTGATCGAAATGACTGGTGGATTTTCTCCAGTAAAACCAGCAAATACTGGGAAATACTTGGAACATGTTGGAATATCATGGGAATATATGGGAAAAACAATGGAATATGTGAGTGCAACTGAGAATATGAGGGTAAGGGCTATGTAAGGGGATATACCCTCAAAATATGGCTTTGTATGGTACCGTAACTTGAAGTTAGGTACCTGAAATGGCAAATGAAAATATGATAAAAATGGGGAACCAGTCCAGTTTAGGAATCAGAGGGGGAGGGGTCCCTTTGGTATCCGTTGGTAATAAGTCTGGAATTGTCTGAAAATCGGGCACCCTAAAATCTTATGGTTGATCATCATTTTCCGACCTAAATGTGCAATTCTCCACTCTCCCAAATTTTCAGACATGTCCATGTGGCCACGGAAACTAGAAAGTGGTTACGTGGCGAAAGCTCATGCGGATCACTCCAAGTCGATGATGGGAAATGCATTGCATGTTTGACATGTTTGAAGGAATGCAAGTTGCCAACCCATGGCTGGCTCGAGACACTTACACTATAATATGTTAGCATCATTTTTTCATGTTTTTTACGTTTAGCATTTGTTTTAAATACTCTTTTGTTCATGATCATGGCTTGTATTTTGTCTAGTCGGGATGACCAAGTCCCCAAAAAGCCATTTTGTTGGGAATGGTTTGAGCCCAGTTGGGTCGTCCAGAAATGTTTTTTTTGTCTCAAAATGGCAGCTTTAATGGGGAACATGATGATGATGATGAACCAATTGTGAACCATTGGATTGCCCTGTGCCGTACATATCCTACGTGCTCCATATATTGGGGCATACTTACCGCAAATAACTGCGCTATTGTTTGAGTAAATGTTGCTGAACATTCGAGCACCATTCCAGCAACGAGCCTTTGGGTATGGGCGAAACCTCCTGCTGCGCGGCTTGCCACTTGGCTCAAGCGCCTCTCGTCGATTTTCTTGCAACGTTGATTCTTCTTGTTGGACCAACCTCGAACCAACAGAGAGCCTTGGCATTTCGCATCTCGCATCTTCGGGATGTTTTGTTGAAGATGCCGTTGGCCAGGAAGGGATGCCGGACCCAAAACATTGCCATAATGGCTCTTGTTGTCCCAGAAACCGATCCATTTTGGACATGTCAAACTGGTGGCGCTTTTTTATGCCTGCCATTTCTGGGGTGCCTGCCACAAGTCTCTGCCAAGAGTCGAGTTCATCTCTGGGGGGCCAGAACTTCTGTACATATGCCTAGCGAATCCTTGTGTAAAGATGGATATGTAAACACGTACCCTCTGGTAAACTAACATAACTATGGAAAATCACCGTTTTTAATGGGAAAATCCACTATAAATGGCAATTTTCAATGGCTATGTTAGTTTACCAGAGGGTATGTATCATCTACATCCGATTTGGTACTATTTCACGACGTGTCATTTAAGAGTACCTCACAGAAATGGCATTTAAGATCATTAACAAACATTGGCACAAACACACGCACACATGCATACATATATCCCTATAGTATATAATATATATATATATATTTACATCCAGCATGAACGTCTATGATAGTCATGTAATTCTTGCGAACCAAAGCGTTTGCTGGACTCATTCACAGACTAACATTTTGAATTAACATTTCACCTGGACTCATTCATAGACTAACATTTCTAGAAACTAAATGAATACGGACTTGGTAATTACATGTAATTACCAAGAAAGTTAACATGATTTCCCAATGCCATCCAAATCCTACATCGTCTTTTCGTATTTTACCTGAACTCCGACCGGGACTTCACCGCCGTCACAACAGCCCAGGAGATGGGTTGCAATCAAAGCACGCAGGGCAGCTCCAAGCCAAGGGAGTCCAGAGCCAACGTACCTGGGAATTGAAGCGACCATGGCCTGTTGAGAGATGATTTTCCCATTAAAAAAGGTGATTTTCCATAGTTATGTTAGCCTATCAGATGGTAACCCATATCTAGATTTAGCCTATTAATCTCTATTAATAATGATTCAATATCGGGATATTCCATCTATTATCCATGGTTGGTGTTAAATTTCCGGAGGGTTCTTGTGGTCTTGGTTGATTACAAAAACGGATCTTGTTTGAAGTCCTTCACTCGTTGGAAGCGAAAACTGAGCAGTTGGTAAGATCTGTGCCAGACCTGTCCGAGGACATCCCACGATCCTATCGGTATGCCGATGATGATGATTGTAGCGATGCTTCCAGTGTGCAACCCGTTCTTTCACACTTCGTTTTTTAAAGGTTTCATCCAAAAAGATACAACAATCATGAACAATCATGGACCACCATTTCAATATTATAGTTCTTTGATTCCTATATCCTTTTTGGTGGGTACTACCTCCATCCTTACCTCCTTGCGAGGTGGATGAGCAGACCTATATGTGCCACGGACGGACGTATTCGTTCGTTACATGAGGGCTGTCGAATCCTACAGGAATATTGTGATTTAACCATCAAAAATGCACGGAAGAATTGGATTTGACTTGACCAAGGAAAATATGGGTTTATAAAAGGCTTAACGTGGATGACTCATGGTGGATATATGTGTGTATATTATATATGTATACTATTTTTTGCTTGGGTTTGTAAGCCAACTGATATTTCATGAAAACTGGTCGGCCCTTCAAGCCCTCCTTGCAGGTGTTATATCATGTTATATCATATTTATATTTGACACGGGGCCATCTACACAACATGCGCAATTCAAGAATCACCGGGATTGACACAGCTTTCTGAGAAAATCAGAAACAAATTGCCAGGACTTGTTTGTTCCACTTGGGGGCGACTGACCTGCTGGTGTTCCATGTAGGTACAGTGTAGGTCATTGAGGGGAACGACTTTTGAATCCAGCTGAGACCCGGGAAGATGGCAGATATCACCAGGATGGGGGCTGTTGCTGGCATTCAGTTCAGCATGGTCGCCGCAAAACAAACCTGTGAGATGTTGGAATTATGAAAAACTGACTGTTTAAGCGAATTAGGCTATTTCTGCTTATTATACCAATTGTACTCATTATGTTTACTTGATTACTTGGATGTGGATCTCAGTTGCTGAATGAGCACTGACTAACCCTATCTTGGCCCCATCTACAGGATATGCAGACATACTCGGGCAATGTATAAGGTGGTGCACAGCTTTGGGAAATCACCATGTAGAATATGTAAATCATCTATGGGCCTGGGGCCATTTTGCATGCTGACCGCAGAACTGCAGGTTCCTCTGCAAGGTGAAGTTGTTGAAGCGTTTGCCGAAGGCGCGGGCTTCGATATGTTTCGATCAAGTGAGCTATGAGGATCTATGAGGTATGAGGTAGAAACAGAATGAGCCGATTTGGTGGTGATGTGAAGTTTTATTTGATATGTGTAGCCAAAGTTGGTTATTTCTAATCCGGCTGGCTATTTCCACATCCCAAGTCGTTAACTTCGGCTTCGGCAGACCATGGTTCATGGGATCAGGCAAAGAAGCCATGGTTTCCCAGCTGACGGGCCCCATTTCATCTTCACCGTTGTGGGTGAATGGTATCAATTATCATACCACTCACCCAATTCCATTGTGACATATGTTTAAAAGCTGTCAGGCCTTGCCAAGCGAATTCATCCGTAGGCAATGAAGTTCTTGTCAAGACTCAAGGGGTTTTCCTTTGAGCATTCCACTTCACTAGAATATCCTTGTGTTCTATAGGTCAATCATTTAAGTGTTGAGCCCCAAAGGATACAACTGCAATCAGCTGCATATGGGTTTGTCTGAAAACAGGGCGCTCCAAAATGTTGATGTTTCATGTTCAGACACACCCATATAATTCACCACCAGAATAAGTGGTGTGGATCGACTGTTCTATGCCGTTGCACAGCGCACTTCTACGTTTTGGAAGTAGGGTGACGTGCCTGAGTGGTTGAGACGGTTGCGAACCTGGCTTGAGAAATCCAAACTGGTGTCATCACATCTGTCCCCCCAGTTCCTGCTTAGATAAACTAATTGTTAAATTCATCTCCCTGGGTTTCATAGCAATGAAGAATCTGTATGCCTGGACAGTTTTGATGGGGAACAACCCATGGCTTTTTTGCATGTTGATATAGATTTTTCCATATTGCGAACCCAGTGAAAGTCACTTTTCTTTAGGGGAAAAATTAAAAACTTGTGCCCGCGAACTTCTCCTTTTTTGGGGGGATTTCCCATTGCCTAAACGTTGAACAAAACCACTTCGGAACGCCAGGACGAATTGCCTGCCCTGGCGAAGCAAGCGACTGAGGTGCTGTTCAAACCAGGCGCAGCTGTTGACAATCCGGAAACCCAGACGTTCCACACCGAGTGGTCCGTTGTGAAAAACAGTGTGCAGTTTTTTCCAACATATGCTTGGTTTTTCATGTTTTTTTTTCTGTTTTTTTTGTTGCTGTGTGTGTTCAACGTCACATTTGGGTGGTGAAACGGTGGTTGAGCACCCTTTCAGAGGTATTTTTTTTCAGAGGCAAAGAACGTGTTAAACCACACGGCCAGGAGAGAGCATCATCACTCAGGGTGAAGAAGGGAGTGATTTCTACATGATCAAGAACCCTGGCGAAAGCACTTGGATGATGGAAATCTAATTGTGAGAAACCAGTGCCAATGCGATGGACATCAAGTATAACCAAAGTATTGAGGTGTGTCCGAAAAGAGGATATACCCCCAAAATCAGAGAGTGGGACGCCACGGGGGCCCCATTTTTACAGTGTTTTGTGATGTTTTTTGATAGTTTATGTTTATTTATACTTCTTTATATTCATATATGTATATATTTTGTTTTTTTGAAATATGTTTCATAACTATTTGGTTTCCGGTGAGTTATTGCTCATGCTATATTTCATTTGTTTCTGGACAGTTTCACTAGAATAACATAGTAGGAGTAGATATAGGGCACAAAATCAGCCATTATCATGAGAAAACGATGATGAAGCAGTGAATTTAATTGAGAGGTACTTTATTAGTTATCAGGCAAACCTGCATATGGAAAGCTATGGAAATCCATGATTTCTCCTTGAATCAGGTACCCTCCCGAAGCAACAGGACAGGAATGGATAGGGTTGCCATGATCCAGTTCCATCCCCACATGCTCCATGGACTACAGTACCCACATTTGAGATATCTTTGTGGCTACCCTCTGGTAAAGGTATCATAACTATGGAAAATCACCATGTTCAAATATGTTCAAGCGGTAAATCAACTATACATCACAATTTTCAATGGCTATGTTGGTTTACCAGGTAGATGTTGGGAGATCTTCCAGCTACCCACGGCTCACGGCACAAACATATTTTATTCAACTGTCTTCAACTCACTCTGCCAATCCCGGGCCCCAAAACGAGGTGCCCCCGTGTCCGCGAAATCGCTAAGTTGGTGAACATAGAACTCCAATAACTATAGTTTATCGATGTTTATACGGTAGGGTATATTTGGTGTATATATATATAATTATATATATATATATGTAGACATCTATACATGCTTATAAACCAACAAACATAACTGAGGGGCACCACCTTGCATATATATATATATATGTGTGTGTGATGTTTATGCATTTTGGTGAGTTCTCAAAGGAGACTCTGGGCCAATTGGACACCTCTGTCGATGCGGAAATGTCTGTTCACAAACACAAGGGACCCAAAAACCATCTCAAGACCGTTTCTTGCAGAATGATCTCGAAAATGCTGCGCTCCGGGGATACTGCGTGACCGGAAAATCCACCATTTATAGGTCGATGATTTTCCCATAGCGTATCGGTTTCCATTGAGTTTGGGGATTTTCCCATATCTTCCTGTAGTTTTCCATATTTCTCCATGACTGCCCTACTGTTTTCCAGCTATTTGTGGTCTTTGTGGTTCACAACTGGGTATCTTCAGATCCGATCTGAGGAAAGGCACCGCGGACGTGGAGATCAATGGGAAGACGGCGGGGCTGGGTCCATGATGGGCTCCGTTGTGAACCTTCCATATGGGTTAACAGATTTTCTTGGGATAAATTATGATAAGCTGGATTCTTGGGTAGAAAGCAATTTTGAGATACAATTTTTTTGGTATTTCAGTCATGTGACTGACATGAAATGATTACATCCTTGAAATCGACCGTGCGAATCTGGCAATGGCAAGATCTAGAGTGTAGTAAAAAATATCTCTGGTACCCTCTGGTAAACTAACATAGCTATGGAAAATCACCATTTTTGATGGGAAAATCCACTATAAATGGCCATTTTCCATAGCTATGTTAGTTCACCGGAGGGTATTCTTTGGTGCTTTTCAGCTTCGTTGTTTTCTTGGGACTCTGTGGGGAGTGCTGTGGATTTTGCCAATTTTCAGTGCCTGCCCAATGACAAGATCTATGAAGACTATCCAATTGCACCTAACTTTATCTAATTTTGACTCATACCTAAAATAAGCACCCCATCTTTGGTAGTATGAAATGAAAGTGTGAGATGGCTTGATGGAAACTACCATTGTTCCTCTATATTCCTAGAATTGGTGGCCAACAAAAATGCAGGAAAGCGCAATGCTAGACTGGAAAAGCCCTTGTTTCCTGTAGACGTTTCCTTAAACTAATCCATTGAATTACATTTTTTGTTGAACAAATTTCATGAAATTCCCAGATTCTCGGGCTTAAAAAGTCTATATGTATATATATATATAAATCACCAGTTGCGTGAGAAAATTCCATTAAATTCCCAATTGTTTGGGTGAAATCCACAGTTTTGTTATTTTCGAAGCGTGGCAGGTGGCTAGCCTCAAAGCAGGTGCGGGACCCTGCCGCAAGTCTTGGGCCAAGAATGGGATGGAAACGCATTGTGTTTGTGGTTCGTGGTTTCAAAAAGTTTCAAATACCCTCCGGTAAACTAACATAGCTATGGAAAATCACCATTTTTCATGGGAAAATCCACTATAAATGGCCATTTTCAATAGCCATGTTAGTTCACCAGAGGGTATGTTGTTGTCGACACCTATTTTTAACATTTATTACTAATTGGGGGGAGAAATATCCTATCTATACCAGCTATTCTAGGGTACCTGACTTATAGACTCATAGCCATATGTTACTGTCAACTGAAGTAGTGTGGCAAACCAAGTGAATAGACATGAATAAACCATAGAGTGGTTTTGCTACAAAACAGCAAAGAAGCAAGTTGACTCAAGTTTGTGGTGTCATTTTTTCACGCAGAAATTCAACCACACCTGGGATCATTGATAGCCTTTGATGAGTGCCAGGGCAGTTGGACACCAACAAACAGTTGCACTTATGGTTATATCAATAAAAGTCTATAGGATTTTCCGATGGAATACCATGGTCAGACAATGGTGATTTTAACAGCTCTCAACTACTAGCAAAAGTGAGGATTCCATGAAGTTTTGCCGTTGAAGAATTGGAATTAAGCAGACCAGCCGAACTGGGCGGAGCAGACTGGTGACGAGTTGAACATTTGCCATAACTGAACATAAATGAGAGATTTAGTAGCAACAACTGGCTCAGAAATGGGTAAACCTTGGTTGGGTGGGTCACTGACTGATTTTTTGACATTTTTGGCCATAAACACATCAATTCTTTGGCTGAGTATCGAATGTTGATCATGTAATGAACGAACATCCCTAGAAAAGATAGGATAACATATGACACAGAGTTTTCTTTGCAAACCGTAGTGATTTTGGTGTACTTTGTTTTGAACCAATCCGTTTGTGGGTGGCTCAAATCCTCTCGACTCTCGACGCACAAAGTATAGGGGTATATATATATATGTATATATAGACGAGGTGAAATTAGATTACAACTATATAGATTATAATAGATCGTACCTTTGCAACTACAGGGTCAGGCCCTCAGTTTCAGTTGGTTGAAACAGGGACATTAACTTGATCGTTGCTATAGTTGTATCCTCCAGAAAAAAATAGTTATTGAAGCTTTTTTTGCCAACTTAGCTCCAAAAAGGGGGCCCCACCTGGTAGGGTTTTCAGGAAATAATGGAAGAATGGGATAACAATTGGACAATAAGACATCATCCCATTACAGTATTATTATAGATAGATATCCTGCAAACAACCATAGTTATTGAAGTGATGTTGATGTTCACCAATTTCGCGATTTCGTTGGGGCCTTTCCTGGTCGGATGAGCCACGGTCGTTGGAAGAGGCGATTACTTTGGCGAGAACGCGCTGCTCCGCAACGAGCCGCGCAACGCCACCATCAAGGCGACCAAGGAGGCATGGGATGCATCGTGTTTTCCGGGGGAAGGATGGCTTGGAGCCATGGAAAAATGTGGGGAAATCGCAAAAATCGAAGTTTTGGATTGGAAAAACATAGGAAAACATGGGAACATATGGGAGGAACCACTACGAATGGATGTTTAGAGCTGGAAAAGTCAACAAAAATAGTGGATCAGAACTTCCCGGGATGGAACATGATGGAAGATAAACAAGTTACTTTTTGAATGACAGAACGACATGATTGCAATTGTAAGACAACTATTTATTTGAATATGGCCGAGTAGATAGACAATGATGGTAATCATTTTCAATTTCCATATTCCATCTACCTCAGCACTATTCCTGTACAACTGTTCATAGATCGATTAATGTTATCGGAGTTGCTCGTACGCGGATGCGAAGGACTTTCAGCTGCCCCCATCCCATAGTGCTTTAGATCTTCCATACCCTTTGGTGGTTTGGGTTTTGCCCATTGCCAGATTATACAACTTTTCCCTTTTCTTTGGGCATTGAGTTTCTCGGTTTTGTTTCTGGTGATCGTAAACCCCCATTCTCATTGTGCGAAAGTAACCCGTGGCAAGGGGTGTTCACCCCTGACTTTTTGTTTGTGTATCCCTTTGTTAGTTGGCCTGCATGATAGGAACATGGTTTCATTCCCATTTTTCCTCTCCAAATGCCTGCGCACCATGGGTCCGTTGCTGCACTTCAACGAGGTCAATGTGAATTTGTTCTATGTATAGACATTGTTGGCCGTTTCTTTACTTCTTTTAAATGTTCAGTCCGCTGTTTCATCCATATCTGAGACTGGTAACCCCAAAAGCTCAATTGGTCCAATTCTTCTGTTCAAACAAAACCATTCTGGCGCATGCACTACTTAGTTCGACCCCCGGAAATGTTCAATAATTCAACTCCAACAATTGGATAGGAAACTTACACGAAACCTGGGGGGAAGATGGTTTTCAGTAAATTGTCCTTTCAACCAACTTTGTGAGAAATAACATTCATCGATTTGGTGTCAAACAGAGCATTGTATTGTTCATGTGGGTTTCAATTCCTTTCGGGAAAACATGGGAATGAAGATGAATGAATGATCGGAACATTGAAAATTGATGATCTTCGTGAATGTGTTTATAGTGTGTAATCATGTACGACCCTTTGGTTATTCACATAACTATGGAAGCCATGGTCCATTTATTTTACCTATCAAAAACGGCGACTTTCCAAAGCGAATTATCTTGAAGAACCAGAGGGTAACAGAAAATCATGTTTCACATGTTTTCACCTTAAGGCCATGACTTGTCGCAGGTGGTTGTACTCAAGATCACCCGCAAGTCCTTCATGAGCCACTCGCAAGTACGGCAAAAGGTAGAAGGTGTGGTGTATTTTGCCTGGTTGACACACGAAACATCTGGTGTTGACACGTTATAAACCGACCACAAATTAGGATAAACTTACTGACAAAGGCCTGGATTTTACCCACCAGATTACCAGAATTGTGGGATTTCACCCACACAATGCTGATTTCAGAAATTTACCCTCTGGTAAACTAACATACCTATGGAAAATCACCATTTTTAGTGGAACAATCAACTATTTCTATGGTCATGTTCAATAGCACACTGTAACAAATTACCAGAGGGTACTACTATGGATTACCCTACTTAAAATCAAATCTGGCCACTGAACATCTGCTTAATTTGCAGACTCCTCCATTGTGATATATTGTGATGGGCCGTCCTGGCCTGGCCTAGCCAGACATGTGGAAAAGATGGGTGAAATCTGCCAGAGATGGATGCAGATGGCCCATTTCGTTTTTGATGACTTGCTGATTTACCAATAAAATATGGAAAAACATATGGAGAATTGATGAGAATTGAATATCTATAATCTTGAAGCACCAGAAATTATAACTCATAACTGGAAGCAAACTCCATGACCCATCCAAGTTTGTAGACAATGCTGAAAGGTTATCCTACTAGCAGCTGGCTTGCAACCATGATAGTGACTACCCTGACATTTCCATTTGAAATGCTTACATCACCTTGTTTTGGGTTGGTGGGCCATCTATATGATTTTGCTGGTTCCAGTTCCACTTCCCGAAATTTGCTGGTGATATCACAAGATTGCACATAACATCCTGTTCAACAATGTTCTTGGTAACTTAACATCCCCGCCGGTACTTTAACACAGCTGTGGAACATCAACATGTGTGGAACTATTCCCTGGCCATGGGTTCCAGTTCGCAAACTGTCAGTCATTACCTATCACCCAATTCGATCCAATTCGTATCCCCATTTTTGTGAATGCTCATTCCCTAATAACCATAAACCCCCTTGAAATGCCATAAAAAAAACATCCCCATTCATCACCTTCATCAATATCATGAAATCTCATTTGTTCAACAGCCATCATTGACATCCCCGATTCATCACCATCAAATCCCAGCCTTTTTCCATCAACCGAGGTTTGGGGCTGCAGGACAAGTTGGAGTTCCCCAAGCGTGGTGCCGTCGGAGGCGGCGCACAGGTGCAGGTGCCCCCGGGCGCCACCGGCGTTCTGCTGGGTGAATTCACCAAGCATTTTATGGGATTTGTACTGGGAACATATACTAGAATGGAAACATATAGAGAGAAATCTGGTTATTCTTATCGTGTTTTTTTAGTTGAATTTTTGATGAGATGTAGAGGCTGGTGAATTATTATGATTATTTGTAATTCAGCTAGATTCTGGAACATCCAGTTGATCGCACTCACTGACTTTCATTATAACATTATAACCATTTATAACCTAGATTTGCTGAAGAAGTTTTTTTTCTCTAATTTTTCCAATTGGAAATCCACTACTTGGGGAATCTAAAGGGAACATGTTTTCATTTGTTGAGGTTCCGGCTCCAAAACCAAATCCAATATAGTCATCTAGAAGTTTTACACAGCTAGGCAAAGATCCAGAGAGTAGCCGATTGATTGTCCAGTTCTCACCTATCCACCATGCATTATTTGGATGAGTTGGGGCTGCTACCCTCTAATTTATAGCTCGGCAATGAACAACTCCCTTATTTACTATTATTTTTACTATGGAGGTTCTGCCCCATTTAGACGACGATTTTTGTGGCTTTCCCGTTCCAATCTTCGATGCCATGTGGGCAACTTGTAAGTGGATGCTCGGGGCCCGTTTGTTTGGGATGTTTGTCATATGCCATCGCGGCTACTGTGAGGGCTTAATTTGCTGTGCTGAAGTATATGATGCTGTGGTGGGGGTTACAAACCAGCTCCTGAATATTTGACTATCTCGTTTTTTTGTTCAAGTGTGTCTCTGTGGCACGAAGTGAAAATGTTGGTGGCGGCTGCCAGGTTTGCAACGTATGTACATCTATATATATATATACATATATAAATAATTATACATACCCATCTCAAGGCATCACTCAGTCCCGAGAGTCAACGCAGAAAATTGAACGTGTGAATGCAAACATGTTGGAACTACCCTGCTACTTCAAGACTTATGTGTGTTTTTTGAAGGGGTTCATGTAGTTCAACTTCTTTCATCATCATACATCCTGAACACGCATGCAAAAGCACATGTCATTTGTACACTTTTTTTTAAATACACATTTACACACTTTTGAACGGTCGTGTGTGAATGAACAAAAACATCAATTAGACACTATGATGCGGTTCAACGTGTGATACAACTATTATAAGTCATTTTTGCAACTACTATAACTATTATAACTTATCATATCTATTGCAACTACTAAAGCTAAAACTAAAACTATTATAACTATAACTATTACAACAATATACTTAAATATACATGTTAAAACTATATTATCATTATTCACTATTATAACTATATCAATGCACCATCAAAGACACTTTTTGATGCATCGTTAGCACAGGCCGAAGTGAAGCCGCCGAGCTCCAAGACGGATGCGGACGTGTCGTTTCTTGCAGCATTTAAGGGCGCCCAGCCGAGGCATTGTTGCGGTGGTGTGAAAGAAGAGGTAAATCCGATAACTCCAACGTATAGGGGATGATGGATGTAATAGAATGGATTGTAATTTGGATGAATTATAATCACCCCATTGTGAGATAATGATAGATACGTTTACATAGGTAAAGATATCAATTCCCTCAGGATCGCGAAGAATGCCCGAGAGTGTTTGGGCCTGGGTGGCCTGAAATCTCAGCTTCTAAGATGAAGGGATTTACCCTCTGGTAAACTAACAGTTTGCTATTGAAGCCATGGCCATAGAAAGAGTTGATTTTCCCATTGATAGCATGGTGATTGTCCCATAGTTATGTAACAGTTCACCAGAGGGTATCAAGTGTTTTGATTCTTTTTTTCAGCATGACGACGCTTACTTGTTTTATACCCCATGTTTGGCCCATAGACGCTAGTCACTTCTGGCAATGCTACCAATCCCACTCCTGCTCGAGCAGGCGAAAAGACGCAAGTTGTTGGCTGATGTTGAGTTTCCACTGGAAACCAATGATGTGTTCCATCGTTTCAACGGCTGACTCAGTTGCGACCATTTCTACCCTCATATCGTTGGCAAAGTCACCATTCTTGGTTGGTGGAATCCCCAATTACCTAATGAACATAGTATTAACACGTAAGTATATATTTATATCAGTATCAACCACCTGATGCTAGCCAAGTTCCTAGTAAAACGCAATAAAAACTCAATCTATTAATCGTGAGTACCCTCTGATCATTTAACATCGCCATGGAAAACCACCATCTTTAATAGATGAATCACCATAAATCATCTACACATGGGCCACTTTCCATGGCGATGTTCAATAACCACAGGCTAATCCCCCATTTTTTTTTTCGAAACGAAGCCGATGAAGCCCCCAGTCGGCCCAGGTTGATCAAGAAGGCTCTGCAGGAGAACGTGAACTTGAACACCATTGCCCACCTCGATGAGGTGTGGTGAAAACTGGTGGATTCTTGGAGACGGTGAAAAAATTGAAGGCTAATGGGATGGGTAATGGTTAAATGCCATATCATAGATTATCATGCATTATCATAGGTTGTCATAGATTATCATGGGTTATCATAGATTATCATAGATTATCATAGCAAGTCGGCTCATGTAAAGCAATCCCATAAACCACCCGTGTCTTATGGTTTACCATCACGGATGGTAAATTTGGGGGATGGTTTATTATTGCTTTACTAGCATTCAGTACGTTATAGAACTGGATGGAGGGAGGATATGTGGGATATGTTGACAGGTTTTTTTAATCAACCATAGTAGATATCGGACACAATCGGATGGATATGGGGAGTTTGGACCTATTTGAACTTCTACATGGATATACATGTGGGGTTTAGCAACACTACTTCTGGGAAAGGAATTGGACCATCATTTGGGTTTGCCTCATAAATGTTGAACAAAAACAGTGATTTATGTCCATTCTCATTAAATTTCAGGGTACCCTTGGACTAACCCATACCTGGCGGCCTTGGAAATGTCCCGACTCACATCCAACTGCAGAGCTGACCCAATCGACCTGCTCCTTTTTGGTTCCCACTCTTAGGTGGTTGGGATGACTGGAGTTTCGTATTACCCTCTGGTAAACTAACATAGCTATTGAAAATGGCCATTTATAGTGGATTTTCCCATGAAAAATGGTGATTTTCCATAGTTATGTTAGTTTACCTCAAGGAGAAAAATCCCATATTCTCAATCCCCCAGTTTTCATGTTTATCAACCCCCGAATTCATATACATGTTCTGGGACTCAATGATCAAGCCTTCCTTTCTTCACATGTTATGATGGTGACATCCCCTGACTGCCGAGCCGCCAGGTCCGAATCAAGGCCATGTGTGCCTCGGTACTGCATCTGGGGGGGTTCTTCAAATTGGGAATCTGCAAGTCACGTCGTTTTAAAAGTCATGGTCATCCATGACTTGGATGATAACTGGGGGTACCCCCGAGACTTGGGAAACCTCCAAATGATGATAAACCAGTAGATTTATAGATAATTTTCCCAGTAAAACCTCCATTTCTGTGGACTTCCACCCGAGGTGATGTGATGTGGAAGGAGGACGTGGCTGAGGGAACTGCTTTGATCAAACAGAACGATCTGCAGGTTCCTTGGTGCCCCACTTCGTTACCTAAGTTGGTGAGTTTAAGACTCCAATTTCACTAGGGTTTATGGTAGAAAAGGTTGCGATTGTTATGTTGATGAGTACATGTCCACAGAACCATTTCCCATTTTCAAGGGAATGTGGATGTTTTGTTTTGGCTGGTTACTTGCTCTTAATTAGGATTTATAGATAATAAAGCCAACCAAAGTTGTCTCCCCAATCGGGATTTCACTACCTTTTTGAAAGGAGCACTCCAAGTTTGAAAGGAATCCTTGCACTGAAAGGAATCCTCTTATAAACCCTCTTGAGTGGCAAGGGCATGCTCTATGGGTCTGGATTTTTGTTGGATAGTTGGGTCTGGATTTTTGTTGGATATTGGGATGGTCATGAATCAATCAATAGGGATCTATATATGCCCATTGTAAGGATTTCCAATATGGGATGGAGAACCATAAACCATATACCATCTTTTGACCATGGCAGATGTTTTCGCCAAGATGTCTGGGTTGTAAGTTGAGGAAAATTGATGGGGGATCGACGTGCTGGCCAGTGAAGTCACAATGAACTACAAAAAATGTGGGTCTGAGTTGAAAATGTGATAGACCATGATAGACCGAAGAACAATAGTTTAGTGAGAAAATGATGTTCAACGACTGGAATTGGAGTTTGGCGGCAAACGACAGTGCCAACAGGGAATGCCAAAGCAGATGATGATTGGGGCAAATTCATCACTCCTGAATAGTCTAATCCACATGTTCACGGCACAACTTAAAACGTTTTCTTGTCACACCGATGCAATGATGTATGGTCAGCAGATTCTCCCAATGCACCATCAATGGAAAATTTGAGCAAGAGCCTCCACCGGTGACTCCACCGGTGACTATGAGTCAAGCATGGGAATCTTCTGGCAAATCCCACAGGTGGACTTGAGATCATTCGACTCTTTCGACTTGTTATGCTCAAACGAAGAAGTTGAGGGGTTTTTGCTGACCCCAAGAGGCATCTCAATCACCAACCAGATTTGTCCTGTTTTTTGGGTAATGATTCCTTTTACTCTCCAGGCAGGACAACAGAAGTTGATCACTGTCCGATGTTGCAGAGTATCGAAGCTCTAAGAACCATACATGGACGACAGAGGACCCTTCCGATAGTTGAAGGACACCGTACTTTTGAATCACCGGACCTTGTGAAACTGGCCTCAACGCTCATTTGGCTGCACCCCAAGGCCCCAAGGGAAGGGACAAATTACGGGAAACATCTAGATTTGATGGTAAAACCAGGGGTTTCCTGTAGATGTTCCCTTCAACCGATCATTCTATCTATGTGGGGGTTGCCATAGACCCAGACAATCCCTGAGACCTCTGGCGCCTGAGGCGGACTATTTCTACATCGTGCAGCAGGGCAGCTTCGCCGTGTCCAAGGTGGAAGGTGATGGTCAGGAAGGCACCAGTAGCTCGACATAGCTCGACGATGCGACGTCGACCCTATAGCGGAGGGTGCGGTTGACATCGATAGAACTACGACATCCAAAAATTGCAACTGTTTTTGGAGGGAAGGGAGGTTCTAAACTATGAAATCTTGGGATACCTCATTTTCAGAAACGCCCAGAATTATAGCTCATTTCATGCTTTTTATTTGAATGTATTTCATGCGGATATGGTCCATGGATGTCCATGGTATGTAATTTGTTTCCACTAGGCAGAAGGGTCTCTTTGAATGCCAGGCAGGTGATATAGCAACTATCTACCCATGAAGAGGGGCATGAGTTGTACCATTTTGCAACATCTATAGGTTATTTCGTTGGTAACAAAAGAGCTGGTATAGAACTGGATTTCACCAGCAAATGACAGGGATCTGAGCATCAAAACTGCAGATTTCAGCTGCCTGGAGATACAGAACTGGTCTTGGGGCTCAATGTTTGGACATATGCAGCATATTCCAGCACCACGGAGCATTGGAGTAACTATTTACAGATATCTGATAGACCCACTGGCAGTAACCCCCACATGTTACGGATAGATTGATTTAGTTGGCTCCCAGAATTGACAATTAAGTGGAACTGCACCCGCAAGTAGGTACTACAAACCAGACGATCACGTGGGATTTGCCTGCAGAGATCATCTCTATATAAACTAGCCATTTGGGGGGTATGGTAAATCCCTCCTATAGTAGGGGTTTACACAACAATAAGTGGTTGGGGGGTTCAAAGATTTCGTGTTTTTCAACCAGACTTGGGATGATTGGTGGAGGTGCCTAATGATTTTAAGATGGGTTTAAACCACCAAATACCATGCATGAACGGGCAATCATGATATGTAGCAACCTCAGAACAGCAGCATTGGAGGTTCCTAAAGTGGGGTACCTCAAATCATCCAACAGTACTGTAGACCATGTGTGTATTGAGACCCATGGTTTTGGGGATCCCCGATTTTAGGAAACCCTAATTTGGGAATTGTACAGTTGCGCCAAGATACACATTCATGCAATGTTTGAGGGTATGTGTTACATGATATACTGATATATACTGTCTGTTTGCCACACACCTCCTTTCAGACTGCTAAATAAATACCATTTGAGGGACCCCCAAAGAATACAACATTTTTCCAGGAAGTGATAAGATATTTGTTCTCCGTAATTTCCAGGTTTACCCACCAGTAATTTTGCATAGGTATGGAAAACCCACCATGAAAATAGACTGGTATCCGAATGAAACAACCAAAGTTTTCACATTGTTTTGTTAGTTGCTGGAGAGTTAAAGGCCATCCGGGTTAAAACAAAATCAATCAATACATCTGAAGATTTTCGGAGGATGACCTCGGTATCTCCATTCTATGCCCATTTTCTGGTTTGCGTCATCCCCATTTTTGGTAAAATCAACATGTTTCTCGCTAAATCCCAGCAAGTTCTGCATAATTTCGCGGTTTCAACACATATGTTTCTATCTATCCGGTTTGTAACCCCCAAGCATTCGCTAGTCAGCTAGTTCGATCTACCCCAGGTGAGGCCCAGTTTTAATAGAGTTACCCTCTGGTAAACTAACATAGCTATAGAAAATGACCATTTTTAATGGGAAAATCCACGACATAAATCAGCATTTTCAATAGCAAACTGTGAGTTTACCAGAGGGTACATCCCCTTTCCAACCCCAATGAAGCGAGCTGCGTCACCACAGCGCGACCCAAGGTTTGGAGGCTGCGGCGACGGCGCAGCTCGGCACCATCGAGGTGCCAACGTGACGAGATCGCTGTTGAGATACCAAAAATGGTGGATCATATGAATGAAATATGCATTGAGAATGGATAGACTCATAGACTTAGTTTATATCCATGATTTGGTTGATAAGATGTTCAATTCAGAAGTGGCTAAACCATTATTATCAACCATTTTAGGTTGGATAGTATTAATTGATACTATGATAGTTGATAGTTTATGACAATCCTTACTGTAATTGATATCCAAACAGAAATGATTAAACATTGTTTACATCATTTTATATCTTATCCATTAATAGTGGTTGTTGAGATTATGCTTGGAACATGATTACTGCGTAAATCTTTGGATGGCTGATGGCTAGCCCCAATGGTAATGCTCCATGTCCAGAGTATTTACCAAGGATCCGGTAACATGACCTCGTCAATGTAGTGTACTGAGGTGAGTATACGTAATATATACCCTGTGGTTATTAAACATTGCCATGGAAAATGGATTTTCCCAGTAAAACCTCTATTTATAGGGATTTTCCATGGCTATGTTAAATAACCACAGGGTATATATAATTACAACTGAACATTTTAAAATTGGAGACCCTTTATATCATCATGAGTTTCACTTTCAAGAATAACCGATCACTCGAATGATTGTTTGGTCCCCTATTGTAAGAAACCAACAATGTGCTCATACAACCAATTCAAATTCAATCAAAATACAAATAGGAAAAAAAACATAAAACAACAAACAAAACAAATATATGTCCATAGATGCAGGTTTCCTAAGTCATGGGGGTACCCCCAGTTCTCATCCATTGTTGTTTGGGATTTTCCAATATCAACCATCCAGCTAGTGGGTATCCCCATTATAGTCTGAAAATAAGGTACCCCAAAACCCAATGGATTATCAGCATGTTTCCTATTTTTCAGTGGCTATTCATGGGTATTCTCCATTTTCAGACGCCCCCTATACCCTTTGGTCTTTTAACGTAGCTATGGAAAATTCCCTATAAATGGTGATTTCAATGGGACCATCATCTATAAATGTGCCGCTTTCAATAGCTACCAAACAAAAACCAGAGGATAATTCCATATATGGAGGTTTCCTAAAATAGGTGTGCCTCCAAAGTCATCCATTTTAATAGGATTTTCCACTATAAACCAACTATAAAAAAAATGCACCTCTCGTTTCAACCCTCACGTGCCGCACGACGGCGAGGCGGGCGGAAGCTTCGGAGAATTGGCGCTGCTCTACTTTGCTCCACGCGCAGCTTGGTTTGGATCTGCCCTCGGGGCCAGCGGTCGATGGGCAAAGTCCACCCATGACTGGGGAATGGTAAACGTACAAGCTATTTATGGGGAAACTTGGGGATGATTTACCCTCTGGTAAACTAACATAGCTATTGAAAATAGCCATTTATAGTGGATTTTCCCATTAAAAATTGTGATTTTCCATAGCTATGTTAGTTTACCAGAGGGTATGGTTTTGGTTTACCAACATTATAGTTTATTCACAAAGAATATGGCTTTTCAGCCCACAGACATTTAGATGTTTAGTTGGAAATATGTGATGACAATTGGACCTACAATGACTTTGCATAGTGGGTAAGTTTGTTGATTCACTGGGCTAGGATTTTGTTGGGAGAACTTTGATGTTTCTGGCATGCAAGAATTAGCTTATCTGGTATTTTGCAGAGATTTGTGACTTACTGCAACATACTGCAACCAACACAAGTTGGAATGTGTGTTTGATAATATATTATAATGGGTAAGACTGTGGTTCATCTCACTACAGGCTAGCACAAGATGGAAGTAGGATTTATTGTGGACATAGATCAGGGGTGTCTATGGTTGGCTGAAGCTATAAGCCGAAAAAAACCACTGGGGATCCCGTCTTTATCTTTAGTTTCATAGCTTTTTTTCACCCATGGAAGGAGTACTGTAGCACTTGATTTCCCAGGGTGAGAATCACTTTCTGGTAGCTTATCCAAGCTTGGCTATAGATGTACCAGGAAACACTGCGATGGGGCAACCACACATTTGAAATTTGTGAAGTATGAAGTGGCCCTGAAAATGCATATGTGCCAGAAAAGAGGTATGCTGGCAAATCGTGGCGCATGTTTCGCCGATGTTACGTTTCTTGCATGGCTCGAGGAACACCCCCCACATATCAATTTCAGTACACTGTTCGTGAGATTTTGCTGGGCATATCCTTATCCCGTATCCCCATGGTTCTCGTTCATTCCTCAAGTACCAGTACCACACTTACGAGGGGTTCATAGCCGTTTTCATTCTCTTTTTTGGTCTTTTTTGCCCTTAAAGATCGTGCTGCATAGCTATTAATCTGTTCGGTTTCGTCCCTATTTGTTTGTTGGATCTTTTCCCTGTTTGAGATTCAGACTGGTACCGTACACCATTGAATTCCCAGTGTTTTTCTACACTAATCTAGTTTTACCTCCCCATGATTTTGGGTCAATTCTTCCTATCTTGTTCCACTCCTTCCCTGCAACTGCTGAAGGGATGCCCTCCACAAATCCCTTAGGCAGCGACCATCACTGCGACGCAGAGTTCGGTGGTTTTCGTGACGGCACGTCATCAGTTCAAGGACTCTGGGTCCACCACGGTGATTTTTGACTTTGCACTTTGGGGTTCCCACTACTCTTCACTACCCAGAGCCATGTAGTGAAGAATAGGACATTTCTTCAACCACATCCCCTTCGCCGATTCGGGCTTTGCCCAGCTTGGACTTTTACATAGTCACTAGTCTACATAGCCACGCTTCACTACAGCCAATTTCAAGTGCCAAGGTCCTTTGAACAACAGTTCAACCTCATCGGGCCCGTCGTGGCCCAAACGTCGTCCCAACATGTCCCAATTTACCATGTTAGTAAGTAAAGTAATGATAAACCACCCATACTTATTTTGATGGTTTATACATGTTTATACTACCCATTTATATCCATTTATGGTGATATTGATGGTTGGACTATTGCTCAGCAACACAATCGCCGTGAGGAAATTCTGTTGAGGGCCAATGAAGCCGAGATGAAGCAGAACTTGAACTATGTGGGACGATGTGAAGTGTTGCTTCAGCTGAAACCGTGAACGGCTGGCTGAGTCGGACGTCCAAAAAAGGGATGGAAGATGGAAGCAATTGATCGATTTATCTCATGAAACCGAAGACTTACCCCAGATTTCCTCAAAGGTTTAATGTGAATGAAATAAAAATTGGCAAAAGTAGGTACGGTTGTCGGGTTGGTTTATTACGTTATGATCGATTGAGGAGCTACTGTACCGTTTGCTCACCACAAGCTATATAGTAGTTGATAGTAGTTGTATATAGTTGTTCAATATTGATAGCACTGTTAGACGGTGATCAAGCGCTATAGTTGTATAAGTTGTTAACTATCATAGTTTGACTTATAGGTTGTGTAAGATTGAGGTGCAGGTGATTTTCCTTGCGAATTGTCAGTGATACCCTGTATTATCCTCATGATAAACCGACGGTCGTATCAATGTATCCATGACCCCCTCAAAGGTGACCTCCCCAATAATAGATGGTTAAGATGTACCAGTATCAAGTTATGATAGTTGGTGGTTTAGAATCGCCCAAAACATCCCAATCCTTATTGTTTCAAATTGGAATGCTGATGTTACATGTTGTTATATCCTCTTAGATCCTGTTATTTCAATAGGAAGGCAGAAAGCCTTATAATCTTATACCGTGTCCACTTACCCTCTGGTTATTTAACATAGCCATGGAAAATGGCTAATTTTGGATGATTTTCCCATTAAAACCTCCATTTATAGGGGATTTCCATGGCTATGTTAAATAGCCAGAGGGTAAAAGAAATAAATTGGTCAAATTGATGTTCGCTCCCAAATTTTCAGCTGGTAGCGTGGCCCGAGTTCACGGTTTTGCGCTCAGGTTCGAAGCTGCTCTGAAGGATACGGAGAAGAAGGATCCCCGATGTCTTTGGTAGTTGAATTGGGTTAGTGGTTTGTTTCTAAATGTTTCTGATTGGTGGTGGTGCAAAATTTTGTTTTCAACTTTGTTCAGTTCTACGGATGGGACGATGATCCTTCTTGAGATTCATTCTATCCAGAGGGGTGGCACAAGAACCAGATCGAAGTGGGCAAAATTACATTATATTACTACAAGTTATGGTGATTTAGGTACAATCACCCATGTAAATAATTCCAGAAAAACAAGACCTAGGTTCCACTGGATTTCAGATGTCTCAACCCATAGGGCCATCAAGCCTAGGATTTTTGTAGATCCCAAAATGGTCACCTGGAAGTGGCAGCTTCCAATGCATCAACGAAGACCCGAGCGTTGGGATTCCACTGGAGTCAGAATGGTTCAGTTCATGCCTGAAAAATCAAGAAAACCATGGTCCAAACTGAGATGTCTCCAAGAAAATCACGGCAAAATCTTGAATTCAATACTCTCAACCTTGTTCTATGACTCAGTCTAAGCCCAAACAACCTATATAATCATATACTCATATAATACTTATTGTTATTTTATATATATATATATATAAGCTATATGTTCATATATAGATGCTTTAGCATCCCAAAACCAAGCAACAAAATGCGCCAAAGCCAAAGGAGTTGGCTGCGGCCATGATGGAAATGACCTTCAACAAGGATGAGACGATCTTTGAACAGGGCGTCCCTGGTCAGGGAGTCATGGGCAGTCTTGGGGCACCAGCTGACTTTGCCATAATAGTGGTTGAGGTCTTTTTGTTATGTTATGCTTCAATTCCTCCAGTAAACTAACATAACTATGGAAAATCACCATTTTGAATAGGTAAATCATCCACAATGAGCACGTTCACTAGCTACGTTAAACTACTGAAGGGTAGATCAGGATTTTAGATCACATCAACCACCATTTGGCTGCCTGGATTCAGCCAGGAAAATTAAATAAGGAAATAGAAGTTGGAACCCTCCACTATCCTATCAAACAGTGGTCGGTTGTCCGTTTCCGGTTGAGCAAAAACTTTGTTTTGCTGTTCAAATCACCATGTTTGTTGATTACCTGGGTTGCCTGCAACCACAAACCATCGCAAACCACACTTTTACGCTGCTACTGGTAACATCAATTACATCTTATATCCATAGTGAATTCTTTATCTTTTTTTTGCAAAGATGTTCCCTTGGCTGTTTCTGCAATGTGGATCGGAAATTTTGGGGGTCCCCAAAAAAGATTGCTATGATCGGGAGGGATTTGGTTGTTTATAACCTCATGGATCCAGAGACTGCCTGAGAAGGTGCTTGACCCCCGAAATCATACCCGAAATACCCCGCCAGAAGCTATTTGGATCCACAGGGTAAGATGACGTTGCAAATTTTGTGATCGGTTTTGGATAAACGATCCTCTTGGGCAAATTCGGTGTTTCTTCCCTTCATTTGGTTTATGATATTATATATATACTAGATTATACACGATTTATCCCAGCATATTGCCCATCCGATTCCATCTCATTCACATCCCATCCCATTATCTCACTTTCAGCTGTTCAAATATAGGATGTCGAATAATAATAATCTCCAGATATCTACAGTTTTAGTTACAGTAGGTCAATAATTTCCCCGTTACTATCAGGATGCACATGCTACCTCTGACGATATTCTTTAGTACTCCAACATGGCACACCAGAAAATAGGTTTGTCAGAAAATACAATGATGTCGTAAACTAGTGTACTCAGACAAATGATTCACAAAACCCTAAGTTGGTGGCAAAGTGCATCCTCATACCACTGACAATTCATTCCCATAAGGTCACATATACAAGCCTAAATTGGTTGAAAAGCAAAATTCACATAACCCTAAGTTGGTTGTAAAGCTAAATCATTGATCAGTTCCGGACAACTCCACATCCATGTTTTGATTCCATTGTTGCAATGACGAAATTGCTTACTGGTGCTTAGGGAATGGGGGTTGCTGACCTATAATAACCATCAATTTAATAATCCCATTCTTCCATTCCCTACTACCCTCTGGTAATTTAACATAGCTATTGAAAATGGCAATTTATAGTTGATTTTCCCATTAAAAAATGGTGATTTTCCCATAGTTATGCTAGTTTGCCAGAGGGTAAGCACCAGTATTCAGGAAGTGGGCACCCAATTCTTCCTGCTGGTGGAGGGCTCTGTGACCGTCATCAAGGATGGCAAGGACGGCCCTGGCAGCTTCAAGAAATCAACTGCCATACACTGTGGTAAACAGCCACATAACTATGGAAAATGGCCCATCTATGGTTGATTTACATGTTAAAATGGTGATTTTCCGTAGTATTGATCACTAATTACCATCTGGTAAACTAACATAACTATGGGAAAATCACATTTTTTAATGGGAAAATCCAATATTTCAATGGTCAATTTTCAATGGCAAACTGTTAGTTTACCAGAGGGCACACTGTGGACATGAAACACTTATTTTTTCAGTTGTTACTAACGGCAAGATTTGGTTTGATTTGCCTTTCCCGTTCCCAAGATGCATCCCTTTTCAACCCTATCCTTCAGCTCTCGGTTGCTGGTCCCAAGGAGAAAACAACTGTTCAGACAGAATCTTTGGACATGTTTTGAGTTTTATGTGATATAATGAAGACCCTAATATGCGATACCACCCGGGAAACCTGGGTTTAATCACTGCTGGCTTTGTTCTTTCTTGGATGTCCTCATTTTGTAGTGTTTGATACAAGCGTGAAGGGATTACCCATTCATATACCCATTCAATTGAGGAATAAGCACAGTTAAACCATTTGCCTGAGAGATAAATCCTAAGTCCTACGGTATCAATTCCCTCGTTTTCCAGGGATTTTCCCATACCTTTTTGGTTTTCAGAAGATCCCTACTTTGTGTAGCCAGTTGCCCCTTGAAATCCCCAGCGCATCCCTGGCCCCCCAGTTGTTACAGTGGCAGGAAGTGGCCAGTCTGACGGCCACAACTGAGAGGGCTCCCTACTTTGGAGAGAAGGCGGGCAGTGAATCTACGGCGGGTGTAATTGGAGCATCATCTCACCTACGAGGTGGTGTCCCAGTTCGTTACCCTAGGGATCTCTAAGGGTAAATATACAACACAAATGTGGAAAGGGGAAAAACCATGGGTTTTCCACATATATGTTAGTTTACCATAGGGTAGCTAAGTTGGTTTGTAACTCCAACAACTAGGGGTTATGGTAGATATATATATATATAATTACGTTTATATATATATAATTACGTGTGTATATATATTTATACAGTATATATATATATATATTCAATGGTGGTTATAAGATCTTATAAACCAACTTCTGACTGCGGGGGCACCACTAGGTAGTAGCAATGGGGATCTATAGCTGACTTCTGAGAAAAAAGGTCGCTGACTTGAATGATAGAATAGCTATAGTTGACTTATGATGATACCACCAATTTTCATCAATTTTCTTAAAGGTATCATCACATAGGATTAGGATAACCATTAACTAATCTATATGGTGATTTGTCATGAGTCAGCTATAAATATATATAAAATCAACTATAGTACTTGGTGTAGTATCACCCATTTAACTAGCTATTGTTGACTTATGATAGCTATAGCATTTGATAGCACCTCACTACACCTCACTATAATATACCATAATATACATTTTTTTTGTGTGAAATCACTATATTTCCGTAGTGCTATGGTATAGTATCACTTAAATCACATGATACCATGCTTTATCCCCATTCAAACCACCATTTTACAGATGTTTTAACGCAAGAGCACCATTTGAAACACCAGCATTGCCGAATTGTCTAACGTAAACCATATAGTTTCCTTGGTTTTTAAATACCATATTTAATTCATAGTTGACATTAGTCAACGGGTTGGTTAAAGGGAAAATCGAAACCGGAAGCCATGGTTTTTATCAATAATTATAGGGGTTTCCGGTTTCAATTTTCCCTTAAACCAATCCAATGATAATGGAGAAATACTGAGAAAGAATAATATCATCGGATTATATGGGAATATAGTGGAATATCTTAGATGTCAGTTGATGTTGAATTAGAGTATCACCAAGGACCATGGTGAATCCCCCATTTTTTCGCAGCGCCTAGGCCTTGGAGAACAAGGAGCCCCGCGCCGCCACGGTGAAGGTCACCAGCGCAACGGCCAAGACGTGTCGTGGCGACCGGACGTTCCGGACATAACTGGGGGATTAGCCTCTGATGGCTATGGAAAATGGCCCATCTATGGTTGATTTAGCTATTAATTAAAATGGTGATTTTCCATAGTAATGATCACTAATTACCATCTGGTAAACTAACATAACTATGGAAAATCACATTTTTTAATGGGAAAATCCACTATTTCTATGGCAATTTTCAATGGCAAACTGTTAGTTTACCAGAGGGTACACTCTGGTTCTTTAACATCGCCATGGAAAACCACCATTTTTAATAGGTAAATCACCACGTTTATCATCTATAAATGGGCCATTTTCCATGGCTATGTTAAATAACCAGAAGGTAATACCCCAGCTTTTTTTCAAAACGAAGCCGACTACCCCCAGTCCCCCCAGTATTGTAACTATTTGATTGCTTTGTGGAACTTGTTTGGAAAGCATTGAGCCATGAGCTTGCCTCTTACAATACTATATCCTGGCCTAGTTAACCCATAGGTAAACCATAGTGAGACCATTGATATCCCAAGAAATTCCATTAATCACCATTAGGATGTGTGTGTTTTTTTTTTTAATAGACCATGTAGTTAGTTGAATTTCATCCTTTCTTTGGATAGTGATGATCTTCAACGATTTTGGCAAACATGTTTGGGATTTCTGGCTCCACCACCAACCACGTACCATCCAGAAAAATGAACTTAGATATGGAAAAGCCACCATGGGAGGACCACCGTCCTAGGGTTTCTCTATGTTTTTTTCCATATCTCCATCTCTCTCTTTATATAGATATATGATATGTATAAGTTTAATGGGGGCAGCACAGAAAACCGAAAACAACCACAAAAATTGGGGCAGTCGCGGTCAAATGGATGTGTTTGAAAGTGGGGCACAACCCCGATATTTGGCAATTTCAGTAGTGAAGGTAATGATTTACCAATGGATATGGGGATACAGCATTTTCAGACAAGCCCGAATGGTCTTGATCACATGGGTTGCTATTTGGGTTGCTATTCCCCGCAAAAAATGGGGTGGTTATTTGAAAAATGTTGAGAGCTGTGAGCTTCAGCACCAATCCCCAGCACCAAGGCTCTTTGTGGACAAGGAAAGCTTCGAGGCGAAGGGGAATCTGCAGATTTTCCGACTGGTGGTGACTGGAATTGCCTATAACCAACAACATTGTGATATCATTGGCATATATGCCTATTGATATTGTTGGGGCACTTTTGGGGGGGATCCGCAAAAGAGTCTCCATGATTTTTGGGATCAACTCGACCTCTTTTTTGGAGGATTTCGGCATGACATTTTGGTGGGAACTTATTACATCCCCATGTTCATGGGTCATTTCATGATGTACAAGCTGTTAACTGTATTTAGATGTATATAATTGCGTGTGTGCGCGTTTTTTTGTGCGGTTGCCTCCACTTGTTACTTCCTTGCAGCAGGTCCTTGCATCAATCTCTTTTTGATTATAGATCACTATTCTCATCAGTGATGGATCCACGTTTTGTTTTTTCTTAACTCACCTTACATCCCAGCATTTGGAACCACCAAAAGAAAGTAATTTTCTCATTAGTAAATGGGTGCACTAACCCCAGTTCCTAACCACTTAGCCATCACAAATCAGCTATATATCTCATGAAATCCCATGTTTTGCTGCTTACATCACCATATTTGCCTATAGTGTTCCTATGGTTTTTCCATGGTTTCCAGCATTTTCCTATGTTTTCCCGTGGTTCTCCTATGGTTTTCCTACCAGTTGTGGCAGCCACGACGCTGGCCCAGGTGGTGTTGGGCTCCCTGACAGAGCTGGTGAAGCGTGGCAAAGACGGCACGGCCGTGGTGGCCAAGATCCGGCAGACGGAAGCCGCCATCGTCCCGCGGCCTTCGAAGTGATCCACCGCTGGGATTTATGGCTTTACTTGGCTTTAAGAATGACCCATTTATAATGTGGGTAAAACAATAATAAACCATCCCCTAAATCCCCATAGATAGGTGGTATAAACCATTCCAAAATGGGTGGCTTATTATTGTTTTACCCACATTAGATGATAAACATGGTGATTTCCCTATGAAAGATGGTGATTTTCCATGGCTATGTGAAATAACCACAAGGTATAATGAGATATAACATGATATAATTAATGATATAATTCATGAAATTGAGAATTTATGGTGGACCATTGATATTTTTTTCTCATGTATAGTTCCCATTCATAGATTTAACGTTTAAATGTCGCGGGATTCACATTGAGATCGACAAATGAGAATTTGAGAATTGACTACCCGGGTTTATGATCATGAAATGTATATATATATATATGCACACATGCTTAAATGGGGTTATCATCCAACTAGCATAACTGAGGGGCACCACATTTATAACCCAGTTGTCATCCATGTATTTGAATGAATTATGATGACCTCGCGTCGTGATGTTACTGGAATGATGGGAATTGGAATTGCGGAATGATCCCCAAATGGTCAGCCGTTTCAGCATGTTTCAGCTATTTTCAGGTCACAAGTAGTGTATTATTATAATTCAGCGATGCTTTAAATAGTGGTTTTTGTGAGGCTTTTTTTGATTGGGAAACAAGTATCAAACACAGTGAGAAAGAGCGAGGGGAAACTCGACGAATGTACGAGTGGTTGAGAGAAAAAAAGATCTGATTTTAAGATATTTTAAGTAGGACAGCTTCAGTGACTTTGTTTTTAGTGGCAGTTGAACTGCGACGCTTACTCATCTCAAAATGCAGTAACGCCAACAAATGATTGGTCCATCACCATGTTCGCAATGAAACTGCCATCATTCGGGGAGAAGAAAAGCAAATCACCCAAATCACCCACATGTTTGCTTATATCTCCCATGATATCCCCATTCCAACGGGTTTTCTTCCACTATGTTTGTTGATTAGACCACTCAATGAAGCCTTCCACCTGTGGAGTTGTCAAGAGGGGTTAAAGATAGCAATCCTGAACTACAGTAGGTGCTTGAAGATACACCACATATAGCAGATTTCCAGAATTACTGATGTTTAGAAGAAATATTACATGGAATTTACTCCAGGATGAACGGATGAACATGCATTTTTGTACATATGTACTGTGTTGTGTTACTGTCAGACTGTACTATGTAGGAGATAGATGGCTAATTCAACTATGATATGGTATATAGCTTGAGGTACCTGGTTCAACGGATTCATTTCAGGCAAAATGGACACAAAAGCTTTGTTGGTCCCAAATACTGCATTGCATTTATCCCGTGATTCTTTCCGAAAAGACCAGTTTCAGGAGGGTCAAGATGGGTCAAAGTCGAAGATATTCCCCATTGATGTTAGATTCTCGAAGAAAAAATGCCAAAGAAGCAGATTTTTGACCAACTTGTTTACCGGTCACATGCCATGTGATGCCTAAGGATTCCAAACGCTTCGGCAATATCAAGTTCAAGGACCTGAAGAAGTCCGGGACCTAATGCTTCGCAAGGGTAGTCAACTAGAGTGCGACTGGGGGTGCATCCCAGGAATGCTAAAGGGTAAAAAAAACAACCACTTTGTTTCCCAGATATATATATAAATATTATAGATTTATCGGTTATAATATCTTATAATTAGATGTGTCACTGTGTATTGATCGGTTCTATATGCGTACTGGAAGGTTTGTGATTTTACATGGTGTCATATATAGATTACAAACTACTTCCGATGCCCGGGATGCACAGTGGTAGCTCTGAAACTGGAGATGCGGCAGAAGCTTTCGGGTGGGGCTGTTGGGTCAGACTTCCCAACGAACTAATCCCATCCCATTAAATACCACCCTAAAAGGACCTAAATCAGTGAAAATCCCCTAGTACACCATGGTTTCTGGGGGGGTGTTTTTCATATGCGGGGGAGGGGATTGATGTGGTAGAGCCAATAAGAAACCATCCCCCACTAGATGTTTAGGATTGGGCATGCCACACATGGTTGGTGAATGGGACGGTTTGTTGTCGGCATACCCGGCATACCACACTAAGGGAATTATGGATATATGTGGATCATATTGTTGCTTATATATCCATGTGTTCTCATTTATTTCCGTCTATCACCATATCATATCAATCGTAGTTTTGTGTTGCTTCAGTGGCACAACAATGTTTGTACTAGTATAACCAACATTAGCATGAACAATGAAAAAAAAAATCATATCAATCCCAGAAAACCAGGAATAAATTCTAGAAACTAGTCTATTTGAAATGTCAGCTTTTGCCCCTGAAGAGGGCCATGGGAATCAAAACGCCTGACATCCTGTGGCTAGCATGGCGGCAATGGTTGGCAGGTTTCGGGAAACCATGAAAAAATGGATTTAACCAATCTGAGTTCAAATTCTGAATGGGGGATTTCATACTTAACTCTTCACTATAAACAAATGGTGGTAGAATGGGAATAGAATGCATATGATTTTCATCAATGACATACTACGATGACATTACGATGTGAGGCTTGGATGGGTGTAACTATCCCCACCGGCCGCACTTTTCAGGCACTGTTCGCCCTTGCTTCCGCGGGGGTGGGCAGCAGACCGCAGACGTGTGGCCAAATTGTTCAGGTATGTGATTTACATTATCAGTTATCTAAGCATCTAATGATAGATCACATTAAATATCATTAAATCACCAATCCCCCTATTTCAACATTTTATACCAAAAATCATCACAGTGAAATATATATATATATATTTAAATATGTATATATAGATATACATTTAGAAATTGGTTATAGATCTGCTGAAAACAATTTCACCATATTTCACCATCTTTCGGCTGCATTGGTTTCCCCACGCCGCGACGTTCAACGTCCCGGCGCTTTACCCAGGCTGGGTCTGCTGGGCTGCGGTGGCTTCGGAGCAGTAGAGCTGGTGGAAGAGCAGAAGTCGGGGGATGTGTCGCTTGGACAACGTCGAAGCGGGGGGCGAAGGTCGGTGAGGCCATGGATGGTATCGTGGGTTTAACTATGAAACATTAGATCACGGCGGGAGTTGACCAAGAAAAGTAGAAATTTCATGGGATTGATAGCTGATCTATGTTAGCAATAGGGAAACAGATGGCATTAATTGACTTATGGGATGATGGGGTGAAGCAGTGGAATCATGGGATTAATGAGGTTTTGACTCCCAGCTTGGAGTCGCTAAGTTGGTGAGTTCATGACTCCAATTTAGATGAAACACATGAGTCGGGATGACTATATGATGGGATTAACCGTTGATTAACCAACCCTAAATTCATGGTGGGTTTTCGCCACCAAAAATGGAGATTTGACGAAGAAACGTGATGGCGTAATGGATATGTGACGGGTAAACAAACCATAATGGGTTTTAATGGAATTAACCAATCCAATAATCAGACATTTTATGGGATTTACTGGCATACCTTGGTGTACCCACAGTACTTCTTACTTAACCATGGTAATTAAGCATGTAAGGACACTATTTCATGGATAATTATTCATGAAATTATGGATATAATCTGAGGGGTTGAATTTAATTATCAAAACTGGTGATGTAATTCCATCCCCCTTTTACAAATTACCCCATTGTGTGGTCCCCGTCATTTGTGGTTGCACCCCCTACTGTAGTCTTCATCATGGTTTCTTGGGGTTGTCTAAGGCCAAGGGCTCTACAGATTCTACAGGGGTAGGGGTTCCTCATTTCTATATTTCAGTTAAGTCATATCAAGTCCATATTTTTGATAGCTAAAAACCAATTTTCACTCCAAAATCCCACTAAATGTTTTTTCCCCACCTGCCAGGTGAGGGTTGTCAGATTTTATCAGAGCTCTCGTTCTCCTCCTCCTTCTCCTTCTCCTTCGCCTCCGCCTCCTCCTCGCCAGCTCCAGATCGCAGTGGGCACTGCCGGACCTCATCTGCCAGCTCCAGATCGCAGTGGGCACTGCCGGACCCCAACCACGAGTCCCAAATCCCAGTGCGCACTGCCGCACCTCAACCGTGAGTGCCCGATCGCAGTGGGCACTGCCGGACCTCAACCGCGAGCCCCAGAGCCCAGTGGGCACTGCCGGACCTCAACCGCGAGCTCCAGATCCCAGTACGTAGTGCCGGACCTCAACCGCGAGTGGGCACTGCCGGACCTCAACGGCAAATGACAAAGGTATATGCCAGGTAGAATGTCAGAATACATGTCAAATAGCATGCCAAGCTAGATGCCAGATAGAATGTCAGATAGAATGCCAGAAAGCATGTCAGAAGATATGCCAGATAGAATGCCAAAAAGAATGTCAGAAGATATGCCAGATAGAATGCCAGAAAGAATGTCAGAAGATATGCCAGATAGAATGCCAGAAAGAATGTCAGAAGATACGTCAGATAAAATGCCCGAAAGAATGTCAGATAGAATGTCAGAGCATATGTCAGAGAGAATGTCAGATAGAATGCCAGGAGAGGACAGCTCTGATGAAATCTAGAGACCGAAGGTCGCTAGATTTCATCAGAGTTGTCCTCTCCTCCTCTTCCCTGCCAGAAAATTTTGCCAGAAAAAATGTCAAAATATGTATCACACTATTTGCCAAATCAAACCTCCTGGTGGGGATCACTCGAAGATAGTAATTTCATCCCCTACCTCCACCATGATCACCCTGAGGGTTCAAGGCCTGTGGAGAAGGGACCCACCGGGATATGTTTAGCAATTTTGAAGCTCTGCAAATCGTGTCCCCCATGATCTTCCCAATGGATTGGTTTAAGTAAGGGAAAATCTTAACCAGAAACCATGGAATTTCCCATGAAATATGGACAGTTCCGGCTCCAATTTTCTCATTAACCAATCCATTGATCTTCATTGCTTCGGATCCCAGGTATGCACTGAAAGCCTTGAGCAAGGGATTCGTTTCTTGTCTTGGAGCTTGCTGCTGGGCCATGCCTTAAAATGCCTCACCCCCCTGGTAAACTGACATTGCTATTGAAAATAACCATTTATCGTTGATTTACCTGTCAAAAATGGTGATTTTTCATACTTATGTTAGTTTACCAGAGGAAAAAAATATTTTGCAGCAGAATTTGATGGATTCTTGGTGAAATCATTGGATAGCTTCAAGGGAATATGACAGGAAACCCCTACATTTGATGGGAAGAGGCCATGATTTCCAGTTAAGCAGTCGCGAAGTGTGGATCCAGAATTTCCACATATATAAATTATAAAATGTTCCCTTCAACCACTCCTGTGATTGTGTAATGATGTTTCTGAGTTTGAAACAGGAGGATCAAACTAATAGATTCCTAATCAGTTTCAGACATATATATATATATATACATATCCCAGACTTGGCTGAAGAAACAATAGAGGAAAACCATGCAATAATTTGCACATGTTCACGACCGTATGAATCATTGCAATGAAAATGGTTTCGAAGAACACAATACATGCCCCCAAAAGCTACCAGCTGAACATAGCCTCGCCAAAAGCCGACCTGTCTTGTTGCTTTTAGCCCTAGGTTCTTCAGTGTGTTTGCCATATCCTCATGTGATTCCATCCCTAAAACTGGAGAAAGAGGCTGAAAATTATGGTATTTTCCTGCCCGATGGGGATCACATAGGGAAATTGTTGGGTGAAGGATCTCGAGTTGAGATGTACCTGGTTATGTGGAATCGTTCATGTTGATCATGCTGGTGCCCCATAGGGTTGAGCTGGAAAAAAATGAAGATTGATCCAGTCCGAAGCATGGTTCTTCAGCATGTTCATTTCATTCATAGCCCAAGGTGACGGGATTCATTGGGGAGATACGTGGGGAAGAACTGGATAACGTACATCATAGCTATTCTGCAGACAATTCCGCCAACAGACTCAGACCTAGAATCCATGTATGACCATGTACAAACCTTTGCTGACTACCCTCCGGCAATCAAACGTGACAATGGAAAATCCTCAAACTAAGTCTCAGAGCTGGGAAAGTCAGCTACACAGGATTTTCCAGCCAGCCATGTTTGAGTACCGGAGGGAAAATTCTAAAGCTGCCCCTAACAACATTGATGTGGTTGTGATAAACAGCAGAAAAACAACATGTTTATTTTTTCCATATCATGTCGTATCCCCAACATTGTCTACAAACACCGTATCTCCCACGAAATCACCATTTAACCCCAATTTCCGAATTGCTTTATGGCAGAAGTGCCCCTTCACCCTGTAAAACATTGGATGTTCCACCAAAAACGCATAAAAAACGGTGCACGATCCGATCATGATTGTGATAAATCTTGCATTTTTTTACACCAATGACAACCACCATGAAAACTCCCAGTGATCTTAGTGGTCCGCCTCATGGTTGACCACGGCAAGGTGGTGAAGAGCGGCATGCAGAGCAGCGTCATGAGCGAGAAGAACGTCCAACTGAGCCGTGGCTGCCAAGGGCCACCCACCCTCCTCAGGGTGTCATAAAAAATAGCAAAGGAGGAAATTCCCAAACGAAATTGGAGGTTTTTCATATGTTGTTCATATGTTTTAGTGGGAAAACCATCTAGATGGGGGAATTTTGGGGTGCCACTTTTGATTACCAGAGGATAATAGGGATTCATGTGCGAATTGTAAGGATTCCGATCCTGGGATGGAAGCTCTGAAGACTCCGAGTGAGCACGACCGACAAAAGAAAAGACAAAGGCTTGACAGAGGGCAAAACTCGGGGAAGGGAGCAGAAAAAAGGATAGAAAAAGGACGGGCGGGATTCTTCTCGACATGGTCCGCGAGAAAACGATTGCAGATTCCCTGGAGCAATTGACGCATCTCTCAGCCAGCTTGTCAACTGCATGAACGAGCCTTGCACGGTAACCTTGATAAATAAACTTGCGAAAAATATGGATTCGCCAACTGCATTTAGAGCAGTAGTGCATATTTCCTCGAGACTCCACGAGAAATTCTTTTGCTCTGAGTGCCAAGACATGGACACCGACATAAAGTCTAAGTCTATGCTGTCAACTTGTTCACACGTGGGCTGTATCAGAAGAAACTCTCCGCTAGCTTGGCACAGAACATCGACATTTGTGGGCATGTTTTATTCCGAAGACGCGGACACCGAGATCTGGTTTGTCTCCGTAAACCGGAAGCTGGGTATGTCAAACATCACAGGGGCAGTGAAGCCTTTTCTTCTGTCGGTTCCACGGTCTGATGAACCAACGTTATCACTTTTTGGCTTATCGCTTTCAGGAACAGCAGAGGCATATGGGAGATTCGGTTGTCATAAAGTCAGATGCGAGTCAGATATTTATCACAGAATGCTGCAAAAGCTTGCGTATTTGTCGCCTCAGGTGTGCAGAGCTATCATATACGATCAAAAGTACGCTCTTGCACATATAGAACGTATACCGTCTTTCGATGTCTTTCGACCATGGCACATCTGTGGGTGTGTCTAAACTGGGCTATACCTCCAATTTTGGGTGTTGATGAATATTGTTGAATGGCCTTTGGTAGTCAAACATGTCAACTGAACATCCACGAGCATCCGATACAAATGGAGGTATTCATTGGAAAATCAATTAACAGCGGAATTGTCCTTGCCATGTTTGATTCTTGTTTGGTTGGCAGAGGGGAAAAAATAATGGAACCATCAAAAACAAGAGTGGGACAGCGGGATTCTTCCACAAACAATAGGGATTATAATGGGATTACATGGGATGATGATCGATATGTATGTATATATTATGTGTATATATGGAATTGGTATTAATCATGAACAATGGGATCATGATGGATCATGGGTATCATTTTTAGAACATGTACACTTGGACAGTCCTGCAAAATACAATGGAACCAACCATGGAACCTGAAACCCTGTGGATGGATTTCACCAACCAAAATGGTGGGATTTCATGGGATAGAATGCGGATTTTTGGGATGATATACACATGGGTTCCACAATGAGCACCCAAACAGATAAAAAATGATGTACCATTGCTTTTTACACGTGTCTGTGGTTTTTGGTACAGTAGTTGCTTTATGTCTATCCATATGCATATATACATATATACATATGCATGTATATCTATATATATATGCACAACTATATGTGTATATATATATATGCTGTGATACATGCATAGTCATGTATCCATATATATATATATACATGCATATGCATTGATGTATGCAATATGTGTATGTAAGACCTGTATATGTTCATTATTAGTTTTGGTGTGTTTTAGCATTTTACATATTCACGTAAAGCAGTTGATCTTAAACATATTATACATATGTGTCTCAATGAACGAGATTCCAGAGAACTCCAGAACCAAATGGTGATCCTTACAGGCTTACAAGGTGGTGCCCCCTCCAGTGATGTTTGTTGGCTTATAAACTATTGTAAGTATATATATATAGTATATAGATTGGATGTACAGTAATGGTGATATTTGTGGATATTATTGTCTAGATACATCTAAATACACTGTCGGGGACCAAGTTATAAGTTGGTTTATAAACCCATCAACCTCAGATATACCTGCCATAAACCCTAGTGAAATTGGGTTTATGTGACTTTATGTGCACCAACTGTGTGTAGCAGCTCCTCTGTGTAAAAGCTTGCTGTGTGTAAAAGCCTCTCTGTGTCAACGCTTGTGGCGTGTAAAAGCTTCTCTGTGTAAAAGTTTGCTGTGTGTCAAAGCTTGCTGTGTGTAAAAGGTGGTCTGTGTAAAAGCTTGCTACGTGTAAAAGCTTGCTGTGTGTAGAAGCTTCTCTGTGCAAAAGTTGGCTGTGCGCAAAAGTTTGCTGTGTGTAAAAGCTTTTCTGTGTAGAAGCTTGCCGTGCATAAAGGTTTTGTGTGTGTGTGTGCAAGCTTTGTAGTACAACGTAATACAACGTAGTGCCCTGCTAAAATCCAGGAGACCCATGGTTTTGTAGGATTCACAGATTTAGAATACATGTGTTCCCCATCCACGACATGCCCAAAATATTTTGAGAGGGCCCCGACCTTTTTGCATTTTGAAAGGTCCAAAATGCTTCAAAGTCAGGTACCCTTCTCCCAATCAAGTGTTGTCAGAAATTTGTGGTTTTCCAATGCCACGCTCAGGCCCCTTGGATTTTATCTATTCAAAAGGGGGTCTAGGGGAGTCAGGCTCCCTGGAAAACAGCCCGGGAAGACTACTATTTAAGGGGCCAGACCCCCCCTGTGACTCTCCAACGGGGCACCACCTTGTAGCGAAGCTTGGAGATCCTGTTCATCAGTTGGGCAAACAGGTTTGCGACCTGGATCCTGTTTTTCCCCTGCAAATCAGCAGGGGCAGTTGACAGTTGATCACTTTGTTGTTTTTTCCCCATGGTGAAGTCTCAAAAATCAGCAGATTCAGCTGATACCGTTTTACCGCGTTTGTTTTCGAAGGAAACGATCCCTAAATTCCACCAGTGATACACATCCTAAGGATGTGCGACAGTCCCTTCATTGTCAAGCTGTACGAGACCTACAACAGCAGCTCGGCTCATCAACGGGTCGACGATCGATTCGCGATGGCTTTTGCAACGTGAGAAATGGACATGCTAGCCACCAAATCTTGGCTTTGTTTGAGGTGAATTTGGTTGATTTTCCCGATGGGAAATCCACTACTTGTGGAATCAAAACAAGTAGAAACATTTTTTTTTGGAGGGGGGTGGTTCATTGTTTCAGCAAATCCTACAAAATAGTTGACCGGTCAATGGGTGCATGGTACTGCCAGTTGGATTTGGAATTTGGGTTTCTGCAAGTTGGAATGGAATGCAATGTGTGGACATACTAAGCCACGCAAAAGAGACTCCAAGTGCAGCCCAATTCCAAAGACACCGACGGGACAGACCTCTTTTGGTTCAGCTTTTCCCAGCCGTAAATGGGGTTATTATTTCATGTTATTTCCCCTACCCCTTACCCTCCGGTAAACGAATATAGCTATGGAAAATCAGCTGTTTTGATGGGTACATATGGGTAATTCATTTGTAAATGGCCATATTCAATAGCCATGTTCAATTACCAGAGGGTATATTCCCATTAAAACCTCCATTTATTGGGGATTTTCCTATTAAAACCTCCATTTATTGGCTGCGAGGCCCCGAGCACTTGTACCTGCTCTTGGAGTTGGCTTTGGGGGGTGAACTCTACGCCACGTGCCCGCGCAGCTGGTGACTCTCGTGACGAGTTGACATGACTTAGGTCATCAATCAAGTCATAGGGCATTAGTGTTTACCCTCTGGTAAACTAACATAACTATGGAACATATTTTTTTTATTGGGAAAATCAACTATTGGCCATGGCTTCAATAGCAAACTGTAACAAATTACCAGAGGGTAACCGGGTAACATACCCGTACCTCATCTTTCTTGGTGATTTTTGGGGTGAATGAACTGGTCCTTATGGAGCTCCACCCTCGGCTGAAAGCAGACGAACAAGGGGTGAAATCCGAGGGTTCAAGGTTTGGATGATCGTGGCACAGTTAGTAGGTTGATGATGTTTACTTCACATTTCTATTATATGTTTCCAGTTTTCCAAATTCACATATGTGATCTTAAGTTCTCTTTTTTTGGTTGCAAGCCGTTTATTTCCAACCTGTGAAACCTCTGGCAGCCTCACAATTCATACCGCCTCACTTTACATCGCATGGTACCAGCCGTGCGGTGCCAGGTACAACAATTTGGATGGTGTAAGTTCTCATATTCCCACATCCCGCTATATATATATATATTTCCAGCATATAGCTTCTGATTCTGACTGCTTATGATGAGTTATTCCCTTATATTCCCAGCCCAGTACATACCCAATACGTTCTTAGGTTATTCCAACTATATTTGTTTTTGTGAGGCTAAACCTCCACTATCCCCATGAAATATATTCCCATTGATTGCTATAGTTAGTTTCACTATTCCAATCACATTCCCAATTCTTGGGTTCAATCCATATTTTGCTAGTTAAACTACTCATTCACCACCATTGTTTCATGGTCAAATCGTTGAACCACATTTTTTTCATGGTTGAAATCTTATTCATGTCTAGTCACACCAGCTATATTGCCATGTTAGTTTTTTTTTTTGGCAGCCCACTATTACAATGTTCCCACTATTTTCGCATCAATTGTTACTTAAACCTCCATGATTACTCCGTAGTAAGCTAACATAGCTATGCAACACTGTCCATGCTATAGCTGATTTTCCCATGAAAACATATTTAAACAACCATCATTTATCGATGATTTCCCAGCTAGACACATTTAAAAAACACAGCCAGGGAGCAACCGCCCATATTTTTTTGGTTAACTTTTCCCGCGGCGCGCCAGGTACAACAAGCGCAACATGTGGGGCAACGAGCCTTGCGCCAAGTTCTATGTGGCCGGCACCGTTTTGGCCTTCGAACATTTGCACGGACGAAAGTGCCTCGGACGCCTTGGACAGGGACGGAAATGGCACCTGTTTTTTTTTTTTCAGAACGGGAGATCATGGGGGAGTCAATGTGAAAATGGAAGATGTCATGATTTTTTTGATGGGTTGTAGATAGGTTTTGCCAAATTTTGCTGTGGCATTTTTGTCATTTTAGATGATCTACTGAAGAGTGGGATGATTCTCTGTTTGTGTTTTAAATGGTTTTTATGCTTGGCCATTGCGGGTGAAAATGGTGATTTGAATCAGCACACGCGATTTTGCAGTGCAACTAGCTGTTTGATTGGGCATTCCAAACCAAATCCCCACATTTGTAATATATATATAATACAGTTATATACATTTATTGAGTTGTTATAGCACCATCTACCTTGACTCCAAAAGAAAATCAAACTCGACTCAACTCACCATGCTTTTTCACCTGAATATAAATTGGATCCCCTTTGTGGATCTCCCATCCCACCATTTTTTCCACCTCCGGCCGCGTGAGGATCGTTTTCCGCGACCTGAAACCGGAGAACTTGCTGCTGACGGACAAGGGTCGTGTGAAACTCACCGACATGGGCTTGGCCAAGGTCATCCATGGTGCCTTGGTGCGAAAGCCTGGCCGAAAGGTGGTAGGCCTTGGGGGTGAAGATGGGCTTCGGAAAATGGTGAAGGTGTACTAAGATGAAGCAACCATTGGGAATTGAACGAATTGGAATACCGTATGTCATGAGCCAATAGTTTGAAATTTAGCGGGCCCGGGATATAATGGGAAGTATGGGATGTCTTTTGGTATCTTGCACCCAGACTGGGATTTGGAATACCAACACTTTCATGATTGGAATATCATCGGAGTACAATGTAATATGATTAATCACTAAAGTTCCCAAAGAAGCCGAATGGAAGGGGGTGGTTTAGTGAAATGCAATTTAACATGTTTTAACATGTTTTAATGGGTATATCAACCAGCTGTCAACGATCTAGGATGTTAAATTTTACATGGAACTTGACAAGCCAGATCCAGCAGTGAAATCATTGGACCTCTTAAGAAACAGATTCCATATCAAATTTAGATGCTATAGTAGGGAAATGGGTTGGTTGGGCAAATTGTATCAAATTGTCATGTTCTAAGGGAGACCGGGCCTGCCAGTGATCACCAATTCCCACTGAGCGTAAAGCTTTCTCAACGCTTGAACCAAAAAAATACTGTAACCACAAGTGGTTCCAATGAGCATTTCGTCAAAGCAGCTGATCCATGTAGAAGGCCATGTGTTGACCAAATGAACCTTGGCATCCCTGCTGGTCGCTAGAATCCCAGTTGACACGTTTCTAGCCTCCTTTCTTTTGGCCATTGAGGTAGCTGTCCAATTGAAATGGTTGGAGCATGCTGGATTGATTTAATTTCAAGTTGTTTGGACTGGATTGCCGCCAAACACATATATAGAGGTTTTTAGTTCTTGTCGGACTTGGAAGGGTTTGAATACCATTCATCTCACCCAAAATTGTCACTTTTTGGCAGGGTTTTCCGTACAACCTCACCACCAGTGGAATCCACTGCCGCAGCCCTAAGGTAAAACCTACACCACCTGTGGTACCCCTGACTACTTCGCCCCCGAGTTGATTGCATCCAAGGGTCACGGGCAGCTTGGCAGCCTACATTTGAGCTTTTTTGAGGGTAAATGTAGGTCCTATGTAGGTAAATATTCCATACATGGAGCATCTTGGTTTTTGTGGGTGTCGATTGGAGGAAGAAAAAAAAACTATTCTACCTTTGAGGGGCCAAAAGTTTCATACATGAGATGGCAGGGACAAGATGGGATACGGCATATTGATCCAAGGGAAAACGGTTTGTGACAGTAGTCAATGGATTGGTTAAAGATAAAATTTACAGGAAACCATGGATTTTCCTATGAAATATGGGGCTTTCCTGTAAAATTTCCCATTAACCAATCCAACAATGAAGTAGACCAGGCTGTAGTTGTTGGCCTCGCACTTCTTCCATCTTTCCCGCTGACTATGTGGACATGCATGGTAGATACATGACACTCGCATCAGCCTTTCGAAGTCAACCGCACAGTTTAATCTGAATGGTGAGCAAGTCTTTGAACAACATCTAGAATCTAGAATCGGGACATGGATCACGTTGTGTTTCTATCCATTGCCTAGCGTGAATGAAGCCCGAGAATCAAGAAGATATACAGCAAATGTTAAAGATATTGAGACCTATGGCAGAGTAAGGTCTTATATAAAGATTTTTTTGCCAGTTCACATCTACTTTTCGCAGGATAGGGTGCCCAAAAAACCGATGTGTTAGTGGTTTGTATTAATTCTCTTGAATATGAACATGATAAGCAAGTACGATTTTCAGACACACCTTGAACGTTCCGTGCTCAACCTGGAGTATGCCCAGTGGCGGATCATTTTTATCCATTTCGTTGTGATTTAAATATGGCGACCATGGGATTTCCATTAGCTTTCCATTGGGATCACCAAGACCATGTACCCTCTGGTGAACTAACATAGCTATTGAAAATGGCCATTTATAGTCGTGGATTTTCCCATTGCCGAAATCCACTCGGCTGCTTGCGGCTTCATGCAGTTGCATGCTGCCCTTCCACGACGCTTCGGCGACTCCCGATCCAGGGCATCGCTATCAGATCTTTTCTCTTCATGGAAAGAGACGGGCAAATTAGCAGACGACATCAGCGCGTACCCCTGCCTGGAGGACATGGGCTACATTATGGCGGAGTGTCGGTTTGTTCTGTCCCATATCGACGAAAAGACCAGGTGGCCAAAATGGATCACGGCACCACGAGATCACGGCATGGTCCGCAAAGAGTCTTCGGACTATGGATACACTGAGCAGGGGAACGAGCTCTGGGAAGCACTGTTCTACCTCGCCGGGTTTCCTACCATAGTGGACCAGCCTCAGGCCTTGGCAACCCCAGTTGACTTGTATNGCAGGGGAACGAGCTCTGGGAAGCACTGTTCTACCTCGCCGGGTTTCCTACCATAGTGGACCAGCCTCAGGCCTTGGCAACCCCAGTTGACTTGTATGGCCAACGGGGTAATAAAAGTGCCAAGGTGTCGGATTTTCCATAGCTATGTTAGTTTACCAGAGGGTAACACATAAATTCCGGTGGTACCCGGTGGTTTCATCATGGCTTGCTGAATCCACCATGGAGAAACTGATGATTTTCCGTTACTGCAGCATGGCTAGTGATGGCTGGATTTCCCACGAAGGCCGCGTTTCAGAAAACACCGGAGGGTAAATGAGTTATAACGTCCATCAATTGATTCCCCTTATCCATCATCATTCCATAGTATCTCGTTATATAAACCTGATATATATATATATATAATCAATTCATATACACACACACATATATATATATATAACATATATCTTTATTGTTGATGGTAAAATCCTATGATCCATGGCACATCTTGAAACATTTCTGGGGAAAACAGCTGTGGCGCACCCAGGACTGCGGTGGATTGGTGGACCCTGGGCGTGTTGACCTTCGAGTTGATGTCAGGCGCTCTTGCGGAGGGGAATTGGATTCCTGAAAAAATGGGATTCAACCAAGACCCATGAGGATTTATATAAGTTTGTAGTTTTATAATGTATACATATATTGTAATACTTAAGTGATTGTAGTTAAGTTGGTATCTTTAACTCACATTCACTCGAGTTTCTGGTTTGATGGGGTGAAATTTGACAACCGTCGAGGTCTCGTGAGTTTCATTTAGATTTCTGTTTTTGTGCATGGATCAAAACTGATCAAAACAAAGTAGACCATGTTTGGGGGGATGAACATCCACACGGTTTTGACCCATCCCATCGCAGAAGAGGGTTACGATCCCATGCAAAATGTCCTGGTCAATGTGATCATTCTGCCAATCCAGCAGAAATTCCTTTCCCAGAAGAAAATAGCCACAAAATCAAGGTGTAGCAAAATCCGGGTTTTGACGTGATAGAAACATGGCAATGCAAAACCTTCATTTATGGATGTGTCTTCCCTTTAAGACATCCATTTATAGACGTTTTTCCTCTCAAAACTGCCATTTCTGGGAGACTTCCATTTATAGGTGATTGTCCCATTAAAAACTCCACCCACAAGGGATTTTCCTACATTTTGGCAATAAAGCCGTCTAAAATTTTAAAACCTCCATTGGGTTTGGAGGAATTTCCCCATGTTCTTCCGCAGGCCATCCTCCATTCGAGTCCGCCACACCAATGCAGATCTATGCCAAAGTGGGAACCGGGTGGTTACTAACTTGTACCCTCTGGTATATTAACAGTTCGACCCTGAGAAAATCGTTATTTTTAGAGGAAACGAATCTTCCGATTCCTATCTGCCAGGGTCTATGTTGATTTACCAGATGGTGAACTAACATAACTATGGAGAATCATCATTTTTAATGGGAACATCCACTATAAATGGCAATTTTCAGTAGCTATGTTAGTTTACCAGAGGGTACCAGATGGTACTTTTAATGGGATTTCATGGTGTGTTTCATGTGATCAATGGGATCAAAGATCACCAACCGGTGGGAGTTTTCATGGGATTTTCGATGAATTCACCAAGCGTTCTATGGGATTGGATTGCTGGGATTAAATCTGGTGAACTATTGTAGTGAAAAACCCGATTTTGGAAGATTTTGAGACCCAATTGAGATTTTGATGACTTTTATACCCTAGATTTGCTGAGTCGATGATTTTTGGCAGCTTCCCGCTGGGAAATCCACTAGAAAGGGGGGAATCTATAGGGCACAATGTTTTTTAGTTTTTTGGGGGGGTGGTCCAAGTCAATAGTGTCTCTGTAAATCATGGTACTTAGTTAGTGCATATTTATTAACAAGAACTTGTTATTTTGCTTGGAGCATCTAAGTTGAATGTTGAACATGGGTATGTAGGATGTTGCCGCAAAATGGTGGCGTTTTGGCCTTGTGTGTCATTTTTTTGATCAGCTGTGAACAGGTGAATTTTCTCCATTTTCTCCATTTTCTCCATTTTCTCCCAACAAGTTGACACACTTTTCAGAGCCATACTTCCACGTTGCGTTATAGCCGTCACCCAACAGATTGACGTAGATGAAGTCTATGTATCGGTATGTCAGGCAAGCAAAATATGTTGACGTGCGATGCATTCTCAGGATTCAGCTAAGCTAAGTCGTAGGGATTCAGCATGCCCATCTAATACGATAGAGACTTATACTTACATAGTGACCCCAACAAGATAAGATACGCACATCGTTTACTTTACACGGCGTTCAGTAGAATATGTTTTTGATACTATTTGAGGGGTCATATCTAAGTTTTAAACATATTACATATCGAGGTTTCCTAGAATAGGGGTACCCCCAAATCATCCATTTATAGCTGGGATTTTCCATTAGAAACCATCCAGCTATTGGGGAATCCCCCATGGAACCCCCCCACAGGTAGATAGTCCTCCAAGTCCTCCATGCAAGTTGGTGTCTTCACGGATTGCACCGCTGAACCCTTCCATGTTTTTCCCGCGCCACTGGAATTTCTAAGCGTTGTAATATATAATACATTATATATAATCCAATAGAGAATGTATACTTTAATCAAATATTTTAAGAGTCAACCATCTAAATTTTGTGGTTTTCTGATTTCATGAATTCTATAATGACCTCACGTCGTGACATCACTGGAATGATGGGAATTGGTTTCGGAGAATCATCCCCAAATGGCCCGATATTTCAGCTATTCTCAGGTCAAGTTATGGATACAGTGATTTGGGGTAACTACCTTCAAGTTTGTTTGGGAAAGAAGCCCAACATCTTTGCTTTTCCGGTTTTCCAGATTTTTGCTCTCCCAGGTCCAGAAGGGCATCAACGCTGTGAACTTCCCCAAGAAGTGCAAGGGAGATGTTGAGGTCATGGCAACTTGGATTGCCGATGTTCCCATGCCAAAAGCAAGCGGAGAAAGCATGGTTTGCGAAGTGGGTTCAGGGGATCACTTATCAGGTATCATACTGGGATTTGTAATGATGTGCATACATGTGTAAATAAATAAATAAATAAATAAATATATATATATATATAATTGTATATATATATATACGGGCATTTAGCTATGTAAGATTATGCAATCATATGATAACTATGTATCATACTGAGCTGTTGTTTGTTGTGTGCAGGGTATTTTGTATGATTAGCAAAAAACAACAAGAACTTACATTCGAATGATAGGGGTATACCCAATTTCATCAACCCAATTGTGAATGGTTTTATGGCATTTGGGTCACCACATTTTATTTACCGCATATTTGTTTACCACATGAGTTTCTAAAGAATTGTTTGTTTCACTTTCTTGCAGGAACAAAATGCCAACATCATCATCATCATCATCATCATCATCATCATCATCATCATCATCATAATCATCATCATTGTCATCATCATCATCATCATCATCATCATCATCAGCATCATCATCATCATCATCATCATCATCATCATCATCATCATCATCATCATTCGTTTACTAGAAATATGAGTTCAAGTTCATATCTTGACATTGGCTTTCTGGTAAGTATGTCATTCCTTTCCAGTGAATCCCGGTGAACGGTCTTTTGGAGCTCGCGGAGACCACCCCCCGTGGGGGATGATAAGTTGGGATGACAAAGAAGGTACTTTCTGAATCCTGACTCTTGACACGTCGTGAAATGGTTGATTTCTTGGATAGGTAATGATATTGATATTTCATTAATTAATGCCTAAAAGATGTAAATAAATATGTGTTTAACTTTATTTACATGTATATAGTTATAATTGGATAATATGTGCGCAGAAAAGGGCAATCATATAAGCGCACACGTGCCACAAAAAACATACACATTGCAATGGCTAATGTATACACTATACATTAGTATGTCATACCTGGATATTTGGATCTATAACCAGAGTTATAGGGGCCCCCATATGCCATATCCCAACTTATGGAGGTTTGCTTTCCTATGGTATTCTACCCAGAAAAGTCACCTCAACTGAACCCCCATCATCCACATCTTTGATAGTTAAAACTTCAGAAACAAATTTACTGTAAGTGTTGGTTGAGTCCCCATGAAACAACCCAATCAACCATGACTTATCAACTCCCATGTTTTTGATTCAGAAAACCAACCAGAACCTCTATGTTTGATGGTTGCTGGTTGGGTCCCCATTCAACAACTTACAGACATTATATAAACCATCAGTTGTAGAGATATTCCGATATGTTTCTATAGTTTTTTTCCATATTTTCCCATAAATTTCCAAGTTACTAACCTCCACTAACCCATTTTTGTTGGTTCAATCACAATTTTCCTCTGGTTTCCTATGGTTTTCCCATGGTTTTCAAGTGAGTCCCCATTCAACAACCCAATTCACCAGGCTATTTTGGCGCGAAGCTGCCAAGGTCAAGGGCCTTTGCCACGCCAATCCCACCGAGCGATTGCCCATGAAGAAGGGAGGCGGAACGGAGTGGAACCCCCCGGGTTACAAAATCCAAGGGGCCACAGGGGAAGGTCAACGGTTCTATAGTGGTTTAATAGTGATTATATAATAATGATCAATAATGATATTCTTGACTTCGTTGAAGGTGATTTTTTTTCTGATTTTTTTCCAATGGGAAATGGCTGTTAATCAACATCAATACATGAGCAATTTCTTCTTGTTTCTCAGTAGTATATCTAATAATACACGCAGACCCCGTGGTTTGCCCAGAGGGCAAACCACGTTTTTTTTTTAGCCCACCCTCCATCATTCAAGGTTTATGTAAGTTATCATAAGTTTTAAATCCTCCTGCCCCATGGAACAACTACGCATACTTCAATTAGGGTTTCATTTAAGGTTTTTATAAGTTATCAGAAGTTGGTGTTGATAAACATGGTGATGATATATATGTATATATATATGAATATATTTACAAATAAACAAACATATATACATATACATATACATATAAATATACATATACATATACATATACATATATATATATGCATATGTATATACATTATATATATATATATATACATCATGATTTACATCATGATATACATCATGTATCACATCATGATATGCATGACCTTGACGTTGACGACAACATCAATTACGAGTCACGGGCAAACCATAGGGTCTTGCCGGAATAATACGTGATATCGTTTGTCAGAAATAATTATAATTGTGGTCAACCAATCATAAACCGTCATAAACCATCCCCCAAATCACCATAAATAGGTGGTATATACCATTCCCAATTGGGTGGTATATACCATTCCCAAATGGGTGGTTTATGGCATTGTTTTACCCACATTACCGCTTTGATGTTCTGAACATGTGCACCGCGAGGCATCCAAAATGTCAAGTCGCAGAAGTGGTTCGGCGCCTTCGATTGGACCGCAATGGAGAACATGACCGCTGGCCGCAAAGAGCTTCATACATACTACTAGGTAAATTATAACGACCTCACTGTGACCGAGCCCTGGAATATATGGTTAGTATAGGGAATCATCCCCAAATGGCCTTAATTCAAATTAGTGAATTTTTATAATTTACCCAGATACTACCCTCTGAGAATCATATGGTGTTTTAATAGGAACATGTTCATAAATGGAGGTTTTAATGAGAAAATTGACTATAGATTTATAAATGGGAGGTGTTCCATTGCCATGTTTGATTGCCGGAGGGTATCTATAGATAAATTTTATGATATTTTGTGTGTATTTTATATATATATATATATGATCTGATATATGTATACATAGTCATATTGAATATGAAATGTTCGAAGGTATTCCCATTTTAGTGAAGAATTATTGGATTTTCATACTCTATCTACTCCAGGAGGACTCTATATATATATAACTATACATACATGTATATGTATAGGTTAAAGAGGGAAAAAAGAAAAGACACTTCAGGACCAGGAATAAAATGCCGCCATTTCTGATTCTATAGGAAACTAATCTTCCAACCCCTATCTGCCAGGGTCTATGTTAATTTACGAGAGTGTAGATACTCCAGTTGGAGGATCATCCCACTTAGTAAGTGGTTGATAACCATGGTTATAACCCATTTATAGATGGGATAATCCACTTAGGAGACTTACTAACCATGGTTATTAACCACTTACTAAGTGGGATGATCCTCCAAGCAGTTTAGAATAGTTTAGACAACAGCAATCCTTCAGATGGATCGGCCCAAAACGGCCGGCGTTGGTGTGTCGCAGCCCGGCTTGTCATGCAATGGTTGCTTGGTTGGGAGGTATTATCGATCGCTACAGATTTAGATATACCCCTCTGGTTATTACTAACATAGCCATGGAAAATCGCCCATAGAGAGGTTTCTAGCTGGGAAATTCATCCAAGACTAGCCAGCTATTCCATGGCTATGTTAGTCACGTTAGTCATAACCAGAGGGTAGATGATATAGAAATACCCATTGGTAGGTCACCCACCCCATGGAGCGACCTAAGGACCATGAAGGTTCCTTATGCACCTCGGACTGCAAGAGCGGACTCACCAAAATTGTTGGAAAAACATAGCCTGAGGGAATGGTAAACCCATGGGTTCCCTAGGAAAGGATCTATTTTCATGCTGGATTTTTTGTTGTTGTTCGTATTTACTGTAGGGTTAATTGTTGATCAGCAGTCGATATGTGGCAATCACCATGGTCAATTGTTGGAGCCAATAAATAAAACGATTAGCTTGTGTTTTGACGTGGTCGTTGCATTGCACATGTTGGAATCCCCAACCCCCCCTTCCAAGACGGAGTATCACTATTGAGTACCTGAATCTTCACCACTAACTCATTGGGTTGGTCTAAGGGGAATGTATAGAAACCCCCTTTATTTGATGGTTTCCAGTTTAGTTTTCCCTTACACCAGTCGATTGACCAACCCAAATCACCAAGAAAGGTGCGCAACTGCGCAATGAAAGTGACCTTGTTTTCTGTTGGTTTCCTGTGGTTTAGCACAAAATGGTCACATCATCCAGTAAAATAGCATAGCAGCATAGCTGTTGATTTTTCTATTTTTTGTTGTTGCAGTACATGGGTTTCCCTAGGGAAGGATGTCAAGTAATTACAAATAGTTCATGTTCGATATCTTTGTGGAGGGCAACTATTTCAGAGGAATTGTGGATTGCTAGACAAGTGACGGGTCGGATATACTAGAATTACACTTGCCTATTCCTGTTTGGGTCAGCACATGTCGACATTGAGCGGCCGACAATTCACCAATCACTGCTTTCCAACAACCTGAAGAAGCGAGTAATAATGGTTTGGCAATGGGTAAGCTAGGATTGGTATGTATAGGTACTTTAATACCTTCACTCTTTTGCCATAAATGGTAATATACTGCACTAACCAGCCTTAGAAAAGAAGATTGGCAATGGACTTTGAATGTTCTAACCCCTCTGATTTCTATGAGATGTTCTTTGGACGCGAACCATCTTAAAATATCTTCTGGGGGTCAAAGCCCGATCAACATCATGGGTGTTCACACCATTTCACACCAAAATTGCATCCACATGTCGTGCAAAAAAAATCAGGGAATTACAGGGAATTAATATGCCAATCGGCAAATAAATATAAGTTGTATGATTTAAATCGAGTGATTAATTGGTTAAAATATGTGGTGAATAGCCGAATTTGAAACATAAACTCTAGATTTCAAATGATTTCAATCCATTTCAATCTGAGAAGTTTGGGGTAGTTCACATGAGACATTTCTCGCTGTTGAAGCGACTTGGTAGTTCATCCCAGTCAATTCAGGAGGGTAGCAAGATGTAGATTCAATGTAGTAAGATGTATGATAATTATAGTAAGTATAGGGTAAGTATAGGGTAAGTCCAGTCCAAGCTTGCGATTCCTGGGGTGAACCGGCTTCAGCAGCGTTTTTGCAGCTTGCGTGATGTGATTTCGGGGCGACTTTCACGAGGCTCCTACGGTGAAGAGCAAGAAGGATATGAAGAATTTCAGCGCCAACCGGGAAGACATGCCACCACAGGCCAGTAAGGGACCGGATGTTCTGATGGCAGAAATGCTGCCGAAATCTTGCATAAAAAGAATGAGAATGTGATGATGTGGGAATGTTCCGTATTACATTGATATTTTTTAATTGAATGTTAATATCAGCACTGGATATCAAAACCCTCGTCTAGTTTCTCTACTGATGGACTATGTGTACAAGGTGGTGCCCCATAGTTAGCTAAGTTGGTTTATAACTCCAATAACTTGGGTTTATGGTAGATATATCGAACTAGTTACTATGGTTTATAAACCAACTTATAACTAGGGGGGCACCACCTTGTAGTATTTGTTGAATCCTCCCCTGATTCGCGGATTTGAATCACCAGTCACTCGCTACGACTCGCTGTCCCGGCAGGTGCCCTACAAGGATCCCAAGTACCTTTGGCCGAATTTGGCGGACGTGGCAAGCCACGTTCCGACGTCTTCGGAAGAAGGGGTTACCCTTTGGTAAACTAACATAGCTATCGAAAATGGCCATTTATAGTGGATTTTCCCCATTAAAAATGGTGATTTTCCATAGTTATGTTAGTTTAGCAGAGGGTACCCTCTGCTTATTTAGCGTATCCCATGGTATAGATGGTCCATTGATAGATGAAATAGTTTTCCTTATGACTTGCCCATCAAAAATGGTGACCTTCCATGGCTTCGTGGAATTACCAGAGGATAAACTTAACAAGATGATCTACTTGGAGGATCATCCCACTTAGTAAGTGGTTAATAACCATGGTTAGTAAGTCTCCTAAGTGGATTATCCCATCTATAAATGGGTTATAACCATGGCTATTAACCACTTACTAAGTGGGATGATCCTCCAAGTAGGCACCACATCTGGGAAGTAAGGTGATCAATGTGAAAATCACCAAAAAATTGGTGGTCATTGTTCAACCTGCAAAAATGTCGGCTTCGACGCGGAAAAATTGGGTTGTGCAAACCCTCCTGAAAACCAATATGAAACTCATGGAGCTTGTCAAATTATCGTTCTAACTTAGACATGGCTAAAACTATAGGTTCTGAATTGGCTTTCCAATGTGTAGGCAAAAAACTTAGGATAGAAGCCAGGTGCCTGGGGGCTTGAAATGGTGATTCAGGCAAGAGATACTGGAGATTTGGGTTTGATATCCATACACTATCATATAGTTGTAAGATATATTATATATCATAACCCTTTCTCTGAAAACAGTGTGCTGGTTATTTTTGTTTTTCATGATGTCCTTTTAAAAAGGGCAATGTATTAATTGTCAATCAATATTGATCATAATTGATACAGTACTTCAGAAATATCTAGGTTTATCAACATCCATATGAACATCTGAATTTCAAAATGTTCAATCATCCATATCAATCAGCAGAGGCTTCTAGAGCCGCATCGTAATTGGGCGCCTGCCTTCGGGAGGTTCCCAGTGCTTTTATTACGCTTTTTCACCATCATGGTAGATTTCAATAAATGTTCATACTTCACCACCGGCTGTCACGCGAAAGTGCAATCTCCGCGTATGTTATGTTTGATATAGTAAATATATAGATGTAAGTAGTAGCTTCAGGTGACAATTCCCAACATCTCCATTTTTGTTGGTGGCTCCGAACTGGTGAAAACGCGCGTTTGGACCAGTTCGGAACACCAGCGAATTACGAGTTTGGGACTAATTTATCCCACTGCCCGCAGTGTTTTGTAGGGGTGGGGGTGGGGGGTGGGGTGGGGGATGGGGGGGCGTAATCACGTTCTGTCTTATGGCATTTTACGCTAGGATACGCTAGGAGATCTCCTCTTGCACGTGCACACATGCGGGATGTTACGCTAGGATACGCTAGGAGATCTTCTCTTGCACTTGCACACATGCGGGATGTTACGCTAGGAGATCTTTTCTTGCACTTGCACATGGGGGGACACTGCGGGCAGTGAAAGTTTTTGTTGTATTTAATATAATGTGGGTAAAACAATAGTAAACCACCCATTTGGGAATGGTTTATACCACCTATTTATGGTGAAATTGGGGATGGTTTATTATTGTTTTACCAACATTATTGAACATCCATGTTGTTTTAGAGAGTCTTCTTCTTTCATAGCTCGGGCACTCTGGATCTGATGAAAAAAGGTAGTGCATTGCGCGCTTCGGCGCGCGTTTTCATCAGAGCGGAGCGTTGTTGGTTCTTAATCATAAAACACAGTACAACTCATCATTTATGATCACTCCCAATATGTTTGGTTCTCAATATTCGTTTATGTTCAACTACTCAAATGGTTTGTATCTCCTTTATCATGAAATTCCCATGATATGTCTTCATCACATCCCCATATTTCGAATCATCATTACAACATATTACAACTGATTTGAAGAGGTAATCCCTTATAAGTTTTCACCATATGAAATCCCCATATTTTTCATAGTTCAATCTCCAGTTTTCATCCATTTTCTGACGTGACTTCTGAAGTGACTCCCAGGACCGGCTGGGACAAGGACTTTGCCACCAGCGACTAACCGTGCGACAGGCGACGAGTCCGAGAGTGGGAGATTTCAAGAGCCTGGTGGATGAATCAAGGGTTCACCTCCCAAAGAATATGTTTTTTGTTCTTTTTTAATGGGATGTGTATATGAATGTTATACAATGTGATGTTTTTTTCTCCGAATTTATATTAATGTTATGCGATGTTATGATATTTTTGTTTGATTCTTACGGGATTTTATATGAGTTGGATTTTATATCATTCGTATTGGATCTTGTGTAAGACCATGGGATTTCATGGGATTTTTGAATGGTGACTAAATGAGATTGAACCAAAAATCCAAAAATAAATATGGGATATGAATGGGACATACCCTCTGGGAAACTAACATAGCTATTGAAAACGGCCCGGTTATAGATGATTTACCTCTTAATGGTGATTTTCCACAGCAAACTGTTACATTACCAGAGGGTAACCCAGGATTCATAGCCACTCAGGTTATTCATAGAGAGGGTAAACGTTTACATAACTATGGAAAATCACCATTTTAAATGAGAAAATCCACGATTTCTATGGCCATTTTCAATGGCTATGTTAGTTTACCAGAGGGTAGTTTAGAAAACTATTGTGAGCTACCACCCCAATTGATAGTCAGGGTCTTATCAATCCGGGATGGATCTGAAGATTGAACCCCCCATTCATCGACCAGGGGTTTATTGATTTGAGATCAGCATTGCCAGAGGCATATGACTTGATCAATCTCAAAGTACGGGTAGGCATTTGACCAACAAGGGAATGTCGCAAATAGAGGGATTTAACTATCCATTTGAAACGCTGGAAATGAATGCAATGATGGTTGGAACCACTCGGTGACCACTAAGATTTGCTGTTTAAGAACTGCGTAACAGAACAGTTGATACCCGAATGACAATGATAATAAATGATAATAAGCACAGCACATCACAATACCAAGAAGAAAAATAATAAGAATGATAGCAGCAATTTATTTACTATTATAGACGCTTACAATTTGGCCTAGTTTGGCCTTATAAGTTTCTATTAATATGCTTTTACTTGATGAACCCTTAGTATTCTGCGTTATTTCTTAGAATAGTTTTGGAGCAACCCCCCACCCACACACCCGGTATAGAAGCCAAAATAGATTGGAATTGCAGTGCCCGCCAGCGTTTCCCCCAAAGGGTAGAATCACTGTGTATTGATCTGAATTCGAGCCAAAATGAGCTTCTTAAGGTTTTGGAACTACACCAATAAGGGCAGAAACTGCGTAGCATGTTCTAAAGTTCTTGTATGTCAAGAGGTTCTTTCCCCTGAAACAGAGAAGGTGCAAACCCCCAACGCGCGGAACAAATCGGTTCGGAATGTTGCCGAAGTGGGGACTGATTGGAACTTCGGTGATTTTCATGGGATGTTGTCCGAAAATTTGGTACCTCCTCAATGTCTGGTATACTTATGATGTTCCCCATGTTCCCTCAAACGTAGAACTTTCTGGGGGTTAACCCATCTTCAGGCACATCCAAGTAACATCAACTGACATCTAATATATTCCACGATATTCCCATATATATTCCGATGATCTTATTCTTTCTCAGTATTTCTCCATTCTCATTGGATTGGTTGGGAAACTTGAAACCGGAAACCCCTATATTTCATGGGGAAAAGCATGGTTTCCGCTTAAGATTTTCCCTTCAACCAATCCAGTGACGTTAAAACTTCTGGTTCCAGAGAGTTTCAGCGGATTCTCCCTGGGATTGTCTGACCAGGCTCCACGGAACAGACGATATGAGGAGTGCAGCAGTCACCGGTGCTTCTGTTTGACATTTGCCAAGCGGCCAACGGGATGTTATAAGAAAAAACAGACACCTTGATCCGCCTTGATATTTGAGGATTTGCATTGGGGAGACTTACAGTGGATTGGTTTATTGAACAGGTTTCATTATTTGCAGTGTTTCATAGTTCAACCATCCACAGTAGTTCAGATGTTTGTGCCCAACTGCCGCCAATGCGATGTCAAGACTCGTCCAGGGGTCATCGAGGTTCTAATTCAGACCAAAGATGAGATGCACCTTAGTACTTTTTTTCTAAAGGTTTCACTCAGCTGGGCTGACGAGGTGACTCAAAAGGTGTAATCTACACCGTTATTTTTCAATGTTATTTCAATGATATGTCCCACTCAGGCACATATTCGTGATACTTTTTGGTAATCAAACTTTCCATTGGAATATCTCCGCCATAATCCCCCATAAATAACAATTTACAGATGCCTTCCCGCCAACAAAGGGGTGATTCCCATTGCCAGGGTAGATTAAAGTCTACTCGCTTCAAATTGCGACCATCAACCAGTGAGTTTGTTGATGCCCTGGTGGTCTTATGTAACATAAAATCCAAATATTTGGTAAACCAGGGTTCATGGATATTAGGAGTGAGTTTCACATGTTTGAACCAACAAAACGTAGAATTGGTTTAAACTTTGTTCAATTTTAAGGACCCCCCCCAATGTTTAAGGGTTTGCCGCCATTGTTTCAGTAATTCCATTCCAGGTAAATTATAACAAGCTCACTGCGACCGAAACCTGAAACAATGGGAATTGTAGTGGTAACTATTCAAAAATGGGCCGATTTCCTTTGATTGTGAACTACTATAATTTACTCAGCATCATGGTACCATCACGGGTGGTGAATCATTATAACAATATAATACCCTCTGGTGAACGTTCACATGAGCAATAGGCTAAACTCTCCGTGTATTCGGTGAGTATTCGAGCGCTCTTTCATGTAAAAATATTCATTTGACCTGTAAAACGATATATGAACTCCCAAAAACGATACCCTGCAAATCAGTTCATGTGTGAAAGCATGGGGGGAACTGCATGGTGTGTAGCNGAACTCCCAAAAACGATACCCTGCAAATCAGTTCATGTGTGAAAGCATGGGGGGAACTGCATGGTGTGTAGCCTCTGGGCTCTCAGTTGTGGGGTTAACGTCACGCCATCTCAGTTATACATACATGTACAGACGCAATATATATATATATATNGTTAAAATGCCAAGCACAGAGAATGCTTTCAGATGACCTTTCTTGCTTTCACGGGTTGCTGTCATGAAGTTTCTTGATTTTTGAGAATTTTTTTCCGGTCAAAAAAACGATAACCAAAACGATAACCGAACGATAACCAATTCTGCAGAAAATGCCTTCCGGTGATGGATGGCCCAGAGAAGAGATTCGTGAGGGAAAT
>BGPT01001885.1:0-48339 GCA_003297045.1 Symbiodinium sp. clade C Y103
GTACTCAAGCCACATGAAGCCAAAAGCCAAAAGCCAAAAGCCAACAGCCAGAAGCCAGAAGCCAAAAGCCAAAAGCCAAAAGCCAGAAGCCAGAAGCCAAAAGCCAAAAGCCAAAAGCCAGAAGCCAAAAGCCAGAAGCCAAAAGCCAAAAGCCAAAAGCCAAAAGCCAGAAGCCAGAAGCCAAAAGCCAAAAGCCAAAAGCCAGAAGCCAGAAGCCAAAAGCCAAAAGCCAAAAGCCAAAAGCCAGAAGCCAGAAGCCAAAAGCCAAAAGCCCAAAACCAAGGTAAACTGCCTCAGACTGAAAAACAAAAAAAANCAAAAGCCAAAAGCCAAAAGCCAAAAGCCAGAAGCCAGAAGCCAAAAGCCAAAAGCCCAAAACCAAGGTAAACTGCCTCAGACTGAAAAACAAAAAAAAAATCCTAAAAAAAAACAAAAAAAAATCCTAAATTAATATACCCTCCTTAAAGTATTGTTTCCCATTAAAAGGGCCATTTGGGGGCATCGCCCGTTTTCACACACACCCAGAGAATACCAGGCTCTTGATTCTACAATTATCGCATTAAATTCCATTGATATCCCATTCACGTCCACATATCATTGTTGGTTTTGGGGATCCCCCATGTTAAGAAACCTCCAAGTGAATTCTCCATGATATCCCTGCGCCTCGCATTGAAAGCACGCGCGATGGGTGGCTGAAGCGTTTGCGCCTTGAGCGCCTTCCGAAACGAAGCTAAAGAAAAGGGCCCACCCAGTCAGTGACTGGGTCAAAACCACATTGTGAATTTATAGTTATAGATGCACCTTAAATAAAAAAATGTCGTTGTATAGTGTACATTATAGAGATATTGTATAGGTTGTAAAACATCTAGTTACTGCAGTTAACTATATTGCGTATATAGATACAGTAATTCTATATACACATCTCAAAGAAAAAACAACAAGAGCTGATGTGTTCAGCGAGTTTGAAACCGAAAAAATTGTCGAACCTATTTTTGAGGTTGAAAGGGGTCCAAAAGATGCTGTCTAAAGTTTCACCGACATCTATGGGATCTCGGGGCGTCCACATCCGCTGCCTGAAAGTCGAAGCCCAGCTTCTGAAAAAAGATGTGCTCCCTGGATCCAGGTGCGAGACAAAAGCGTTCGGCCAAGGGATGAGAAAGAAAAGGATCTGTCACCACAAACCCAATTTATACGCTCCGGCAATCAAACATGGTCCCCCATTTATATGATTTTCCCAGCTATAATATATCCATGTATATGGGATTTTCCATTGCCAGGTTTGATTACCGGAGGGTATATTGATAGATATTCTCCGTTGGATGGTTAACCGTTAACCCCACATTTCTGTTGGAAAAAAAAACTAATCTGGGTCTGTTCACCATTGTGCCCTGCTGTTGAAAAAAAAATATCCTGGCGGCTTGAACTTTTGCCCAAATCCCTCGCACCAAAAAACGGTGGAAGATCATGGGGAAAAATGAGGATTAGTTCCATTATGTATATACAATGATATAGCAGACATGACATCAATTTGTCTATCATGATGGGATGTCACGGAGAAAATATGGCAGATTGTACCCTCCATGAGAAAGATTCCATTTCTATCTACTGATTAGTGGATCCAACATGTACCCCCCAAAAAACATGATCTTGATTGACCCCTAAAACCCTAAATTTGTCCCATGGTGCCACCTCACTTTCTCCTGACCCCCCCAAGAATCGCTCAACATATTTATGTATATATATATATACTTGTATATATACTTATATATATACTTATATATATATACTTATATATATACTTATATATATACTTATATAAGTATATATATACTTATATGTATACTTATATAAGTATATATATATACTTATATATATACTTATATATATATATATACTTATATATATATACTTATATATATACTTATATATATATATACTTATATATATACTTATATATATATACTTATATATATATATATATACTTATAGATATATATATATACTTATATATATATACTTATATATATACTTATATATATACTTATAGATATATATATACTTATATATATATACTTATATATATATACTTATAGATATATATACTTATATATATATATATACTTATATATATATATACTTATAGATATATATATACTTATATATATATACTTATATATATATACTTATAGATATATATATATATACTTATATATATATACTTATATATATACTTATAGATATATATATATATACTTATATATATATACTTATATATATATATACTTATATATATATACTTATAGATATATATATATACTTATATATATATATATATATATACTTATATATATATACTTATATATATATACTTATATATATATATACTTATAGATATATATGTCCCCACCATTCCCCGCTGTATCCTCTTTACATCCCCTTTATGTTTGTTCTCATCCCCAGTTCTTTCGGTGAAATCACCAATTGTTTCACTAGTTCTGCTGGAAGTGTCCAGAAATTTCTCGGTTTCACTCTAAAATCTGGATATACATGTGTATGCAATTGTTTGTATCACCATTATATCTAATACTTATATTTAATCATTTTATATCACCATGATTTCCCATCAGTTTTGGTTTGTTTCCTGCGTTTCCCATGAAGGGTCGATTTCCCGCGGTCGCGTCGCGTCGCGGCGCGCCGTATCTCCCTGGCGCCCCTTCGAGCACCGAGACGACGGGGCAGTTTTTGCCTCGGGAAGCGCCGTTCGAAACGATGGAAACGTGTTGGGAAAACTCTCATCCATTCTGGGGGAACATGGCAGAACTAGGCCTCTGAGAAAGAGTCTTATAGGTTTTTGGCTGGGAAATTATGTCAATATGGAACTCTGTTTTTTGGAAATTGGAAGTTAACCATTAAAAAAAAGGTGGAGTCGACCATAGAAAATGATGATTGAAACATCAACAATTGTAACAATGGGATGTTTTCATATTGGATTGGTTCATTGGTTTTGTTGGAAAATGTATAGAAAACCAGTGGGATTCCCAGCAAAAAAAGTTCCCTGCTGGTGGTTCCTTCGTCAAATTCTGGGATTTGCATAAATCAGGATCAAAAGTGAGTCTCTTTGACTCATTTGTTTTATCTGTTTGATAATCAATGTTTACCGTATCAAACAACAATGATAATACATCTTTGTTCACTCTATCGGTTAGTGATTAATCATATCTGCACAAATCAAGTATATTATACATTTGTCATATATCAGCTAGCCTTCAGTTCATTGCTTGCATGCCCCTGATTTTGCTGCCATGTCCGCCCCGCTTTCAATTTGAGCATCATTCGTCTTCTACTTGGTCAACCTCTTGGCGACCTCTTCTGGATCATATTTCAGCTCCACTCGTTGTTCCGGCTAATTTTTCTTACAACTGCATTTCCTCCACCACGTTTTTCTGGGCTCTTCAACCTCTCCTTCATCAAGGCTATGTGGCAAGTCTTGCGCTTTGTCATCTTCATCTCATTCTCCCGTTTGCTGGAACCAGTTCCAACTCTACCGCCTCCTACTTGGATTCAGTGTGGCCCTTTTTGGATGCGCATACTTCTGTAGTTTGGACTTCCGCCAGTTTTCTACTTCGTCGACGCCTTTTCTACGTACAATCTTCTGATTTTCACATTCAACTCCAAGCTGAAGACTATGGGGGGTCTTCCATATCAACTCCAACCTCACACTCTCCTCTTGCTGGAATGGACACGCCTCTTGTTCCAGTACTGAAAAGGCCGTGGCAATTTCCATTGTTCGCACGGGACTGAAAGTCCCTGTTTACACCGCAATTCAGGATACAGCAATTTTTCAACGTGAGGGACCCAGGCAGAAAAGTTCCAGCCCCGCTATCTTCGTTCTTTTGCAGCTAAAGCTAGCAGGGGCCGCCAGAGGCGTGCCGGGAGACCACGGTCACTCCTTCAATTTTATTTATTCTTTTGGTTTCACTCCTCTCCAAAGCGAGAGACAAGTGGTCACGAACCCTGCTGTGCGTCACGGGACCAATCTCCTTTTGGAAATTTCCTCCTTGTTTACAGTAATTGTCTCTACTGTCGGTGGTGTAGGTTCCACCTTGCCTACTCCCGCCGGGTCCCGTGTACAAGGTGCTGGTTAGTAGCAGATCCCCAAGCTCAATGTCTTCTTTGTTGTCATCTATTTGTGAAGCTTTACTTTTCTTCATCAGCTGAGGGAATGCTACTGCAGACGTGTAGTTGAACTTTAAGTGCATAACGCTGGCGAGAAAAAAGAACATATATCCATACAGTACATTGAGCTATGTGTTGTTGTATGTATGTCGGACATTGGGACATGGAATCTTGAACAAGTATGGGACAAGTGTTTTGATATGGACGAACAATACAGAATTGAGAACTGATAAGATTAGCAAAGAATGATGACAATTATCCAACTATCCGATATTCCATATGTGTTCACTATATTGGGAGTCATACAAACATTGATCATATCATGTATATATTAATATACCATTATATACCAGTAGTTGTTTAGAAAATATGATATATGATATACTACATATGATCTTTCCAAAGTATTAATTGGAACTGAGGTGTCCCATTGTACAGGTGGAAACTTGGTACAGCCTTATTGTTAGGATCGAGATAAACTCTCCAATTTCGAGATCCATCCAGCTGCACACCTGCTGAATTTTGGTCTGGAAAAACAGGGTGAACTGACAGCCATCCATCTGAAACCGGAAAAAAGTGTTCTACATGTCATTCCTTGGTACTGGTGAAAACTGTCGAAACTTGTGAAATTGGACTTGTAAAATCTGTACGTATGCAATGCAAGGTAAGCGGAAAATTGGCTCTTCCCATCTGCGAGCATTCTCCGTTTTTGAGGAGAAGAATGAAATCTTCCCAGCAAATTTTGAGAATGGGAAATGCAATAATGTCTCTCATTCAATTTTCAATAAAGCATACTATATCAATATTTTCACGGAAATCATTTGCATGCATTCCCATGGCTTCCCAAGAAATCATCAGGATTCGTTTATTCATAATTTCAATTGTCAAAAATAAAGTGCATGCTTCTTGCGCAGATCATGGATGTATCAATATCAATGGTCCGTATTATTCCACTGTCTGTGAATATTTCTATGTTGGCGGAAATACATCAAGACAGATTGGAATATAACCTGTGTACTTCAGATCACTATCAACAAAATAGAATATCCTAATATGGATGGTGGCATTAACTTAAACTCAATCATGGTACAGACACACATCGATAGATCTTCCACAACCAGGCTAGTTGACCAAAAGAATTTGACCCACATCGATATCTACATGTATACCCTCCGGTAAAGAAACATGGTACTGGTAGACTGGTAGTGGAACATCCCTAATTACGTAGGAGCATCATTTATAATCTATACATGTGGGATGTTCTCCTGGTGGGATCATAATAGTATATAATAGTACTATTTCCAACCTCCACCAACATCCTTTTGGGATCCTTTTTGGTATCCCAATGTCGATCCCAAAAATTGGGTATGCCGTCATGTCGCAAAAGCTTCGAGATGAAGTTCCGCACGATCAACGGACAGCTGAAAGGATATCTGGGTTCTCCTTTTTCCTGGCGAAAAAAAGTCCAGGCACAAAAATTCTCCAAACAACAGTCTAATCGTCAAAGTGACTCCGGCTCAAGATGATTGAACTCCAAGAGTGATCCAGTGGAACTCAGATGTTGATCCATACTCAAAGAACCACCCAGCTGGTCAGTGAGCATGGTAAGAATCACAAAGTGAAAGGGGACTACCGCAAAGATACTGTATTGGGGGGGTTACTATCACGATGGTCACAAGCCATTGATCCCCAAGTCATCTTTTTTGCTGATCAAATCCCCTATGTCATGGCGACCAACCGGTCCTGGCTGCGACGGATGGCCAGCAGCTTCCTGCACGTGCAGCAGACGGAGGTGAAAGGAATGAACATCTAGAAATTTGACCCAGAAAAAAAACGGGGATTTAACCAATAAAAACTGTGGATTTCACCCACAATCCTAGGGACTTCAGCAACAAAATTGGGGATTTACGCGGATTTCATCAACTGAAAAACTAGTGATGGGAGCTAAGCAACACAAAACGGGATGGCGGGATATAACTCAGACGTGGGAGGTCACCAACAAAAATGGTGATGAAACTAAGCAACATGGGGGTAAAACCAACCAACATGGGGAGATTGCCCAGTTTACCCAACCAAAAGAATTGGTAACCAAGTGAACTTATTGGAGGTATCCCAACTTGTTATGGTGGTTAAGATTGTTCATGGCCCTGAAATTGACTAAAATTGATGATATTCTAATTGGATCTACTGTAATTGGTTCACAACATCAATTGCTATTGTTGATGATTGATTCGTTCTCATATATCATCTTATATCCCTGGAATTGGTTCATATATGTCCTTTAATATTCTATAATCATCTATAATTGGTCAACATTGCTACCCCTAGCCTATAAATGCACCATCTGCGAAGCCCTGGGGGATCCCCTGGATCCCCTGGGGAGCCGGTCCCAAAGAGATCAGCGAGGCCCTCGTCATCCCAGGGCGTATGCCCTGCATTGAGCTCGAAGGTCAGCACGCCCAGGGACCACCTGAAAACGCTGAGAAAGTCTGGAGACCAGCAATGAAAATGGGGGATTTCATCAAGAACAAATCTGATTGAAGCAGCAGAAATGGTGATTGAACCAGTCAAAGTTGGGATTTAACCAGCAAAAATTGGGAATGAAGCTGCAAAAAGTGGGATTTCACCAGCAGAAATTGGAATTGAACCAGCAACAACTAGGGATTTAGCCAACAAAGGGATGATTTAACCAACCAAACTGAGGCTTTCGCCAACAAAAATGGTGATCTTGCAAACATGGTGTAAATTGTTGTGTTTTGCAAATGAATGATTTTTGAGATCATGGGGACCTGTGTATGTCATTGGGGCCATAACTAATGGATATGAACTGGATATGACTGATATGACCAACAAGAGGCGCAGTGTGGGGCCAGCCTGAAAATATTAGGAAAATCACCAATTCCAATGGATTATCATCATTTCCACCTTGTTTGACGGCAATACACTGGGGTATACATTTCTGAGCAAACCCACTTGGAGGGTTGAAACTCCAATCAAACCACTTTAAAGATCTTCCAAGGTGTCTTCATGTGGTGGTTTCCTAAAATAGGGGTACCCCCAAATAATCTATTTAAATGGGATTTTCCATTATAAACCATCCATTTTGGGGATTCCCCATTTCTGGAAATCCCCATGTGATGCTGCTGTTTTTCATGCAATTCTTCTGTCCATCGCAGTTTTCCAAGGCACCAATCACAGTTGGTGTCATGGGCATGCGGAAAGTCGATGACCTGCGACGCTGGGCCCTTGCGAAAGGGGTGGTGAATCATGGAGGCCACGATGTCCCATTGATTGACAATTATGGGGTCATAACATTTAGCCATGTTATTGTGAACATTCATGAAACATGTTTGAATTAAATGGTTCATAAGCCTTCAATCACCGCTATTCTTGGAAAAATATGAGAAATATTCCGTTTTTGTTGCTCGGCAACAGAACATTGTGTGGGGTCACAGAGCCATTTCTCCACCGTTCAACGGGAGATCTCCTCCCCTGGGCCTCGGGTGCCATGTATTCGGGTGTGCCCGCCAAGGTATTTGTCTTGTTGATCACGAAGCGTGCAAACCTGCGGTGAAGATGGATCAATTTTGTCAAATGTCTTCCAAGTTGTGGATTTATCAATATAGTATGACTAAGAACTGGATATAGTCTATAGTCTGACTACTAATTTGGTGATAAAGAATAAATACCTCTGGAAGGTAAAATGCATCACCAAACTAAACCAAACTCTGTCACTGTTGTTGGGTTTCCTACGGTGTCCTCTCGATTTGCTTCAGCCGCGAATTTCCTCGTCTTTCACAACCATTGCAGCCAGGCCACCCCATGTCACACAGCTTGCCGTAGCCGCGTTCATCCAGCATCACCTGGGAAAATGGTGGGATCGTTGACCCCTGAAAGGATCATGTTTTGCCTAGACCACAACCACCTCGGATGATCAGAAATCTGGTTCATTAGATATGTATATATAGATAATATGTGGATAATCACCTTGATTTCACCTCATCCAAGGTTGTCGTTATATGTCGTTATCATGTTTGAAGTCCCACCAGTCACACATGGCGACTATCTCCAGGAGCTGGACCTATAGTCCAATAGTACCCTCTGATTATTTAACTTGCGAAGTGGAAAATCATCATGTTTGAAAACGGTAAGGTAAATGATTCATGTTTATCATCTATCAATAGGTCATGGCTTCCAGTTCGCTATGTTTTCCATCACCAGAGAGTATCATAATGTCTGAGCCGCTCACATTTTCCGGTTTCAGATCGCGGTAAACGATACGCCTGGCGATTTCGCTTTCGAGGGCATCATCCCTGGTGGAGAGATTTCCCTTGGAAAGGGATCAACTGCTGGTTGGTGGTTGCTCCATCAGTAAGGCATTCAATTCCGATCATATTTCTCAGCTACTGGTAGGATTAAGTGAAAACCCCAACGGATAACACCGCCAGTCACATGACCGTGGTGGTTTTCAAGGTGCTACTGCTACCCACTTCAAGCAGAACCTCCTGGACCCCCAGGGTGTGCAGTAGCACTCGCGCCTGTCATGCATGTGCTCTAAAGCAGCAATGATGCAGCCGACCTCAGAAGCTCTGGGATTCTGAAATCACAAGAAATAACAACAAGAGTTGATCTGATCATGTAAGCAGCTAGTTTAGCAGAAATCAATGGTTACATCCATAATCAGTCTTTACTGGAACTGAGAGTTCTGCTTGATCCCACGAATCCTGGCTTCAACAACCTACCGGGAGCCCAGCAAAGAAAGCAGTGGAACTACCTCTCGGCTGGTCGTCACAAAAGACCTGGGCCATCACAGCGGATGGGCTTGCAGTAGCACCCCATGGCCTGAAACTACCCCCCTTCAGCTCTCCAGCTCTGGCAACCTTTCTGAAAACTCCCCCAACTGCCCCCGAATCTTAGAAGAACCTTTTCCAAAGGGTAAAAAGGAGCACCAAATGCATTTCCTTCTTATAAAACAAACAAGGCTGGAAAATCCATATAAATCCTAGATTTCCGGATGATGTTCGCCATTTCAAACCATGATTTTGCAGGCTCTTCCATTGCGCTATCCCCTGTGCCATCCTCTGAATTCACTCCCGGGCCTCTGGTCGCTGTGTCATCAACTGGCAGAGGAGAAGTCCAGCCCGCTGCTGCCCCACTGTCATCACAATTCTCTACCCTTCGCTAGTCAAGAATTGCTATGGAGAATCCCCCATGTGAACATGATTTTCCCAGCTATAGACCATTATAAACCTCCATTCATGGGGATTTCTGGCGCTTTGGTGATACAGAAGCCTGGTCCAGAGGCTTCCTGCCTCGCCTGATAAAGGCTTCCCCCAAGGGCAGCCTTCCACAGCTGCCAGTGGTGATCAAAGCATCAGAGCGTTTGATTTCAGAAGCCGAATCCATGACAGGACGTCTACAGTTTCATCACATCATAGCTGATGGTTTGCTGCTTGCCCATCACTTCCAGCCTCCAATAAAATGTAGATAAATTCAGCATCCTGCAGCATGATCAAGATCCAGAAAGGGGGCCATGGGCCACCAAGATAAAAACAATCCAACAAAGTATCCAGCTCAAAGTTCATTCAGGCTTCCAAATCTACCCTCAGAATGCTGGCATGGCAAAAATGGAGCCTTAAGCCGGTTAAGCAATGAATCCCTTGTGCAAATCTAGGAGTACATGAAATGATCACTCGTCATACGTAGCTTTGTGGAGCCTCGGTGTTACCGATGTGGATTCAAGTCCCAGGAAAGTGGCAGTCCTTGTAGGAACGCACCAAACGAAGCACAAAAGGGCTATCGACCTGGCTCCAAACACCCAACAGGTACAAGGGGAGGTAAATTGGATAAATCTATACAGAGGTAAAAATGACCTATTTAGCCCCCTTGTGGCTATCATTTACCTATAAAAAGCTGGAGCGACCCTATGAGTGTATGTGATGTACCTGGGAGATCCGTTTTCAATCATTTTCACAGAGTATTTCAAGGTATGAGGCCGCGCCGGCAAAGACTATGACTAAGTCATCAGTCCCCTGTGTTGAGACATGGGATGCTTGAATTGGCATACCCCCTACCCCTGGGAAGTTGTGCTGGCCTGGTTTCCAAATATGTGTGTAAACATCAACTTTTAGATGATGATCATCACCAATTAGCAGCCATGTTTGGCCCAAAATGGGTGAAGATCAGATCGACCGCCGATGCAAACAGGTCCGGCTGGGCCAGCATCAGCATCTCTCTTTCCCAACAGACCTGTCGCGTGAGGTGCACAGCAAAATCCAGGGATCATCAGGTTATCCCGAACAAACGTGCCATTACTTGGGAGAAAATTAGATCCACCCATTTTCTTGGATCCATACCCAAATATCATAGTGCTGATGGGATAGAATGTCATGCAAGGTTGCTTGCAAAAGCCCCAGAAGCGACGGGAAAAAATGTGCCCCTTTGTGGCTATCATTACCGTTGGAGCAAGCCTGTTGTACAATCCTATCGACATCCCATGAATGTTAAATAAGCCGATTGATATCCCCATCAAAAAGTATTCCAGATTTCATCAATACTTCTTAATAATACCGAACAAGAAAAACATCTAGCACATCTATGGTGATAGTCTCATGAATTGTCCATACATAATGGAAAAAAAGAAAAAAACATACCTAAATGATCACTTCTATGGGTGGTACATATCATCCCCAAAATGGTAGTTGTTTATGAATCACTGTGTTGATGTGGGGAATCATTGAATCATATTAAATAAAAAATATTCCCGTTAAATTATGATCCACCAATCATCCATCATTGTTGCGTATACCCTCATCATCAACCATTAATAGATGATTAGCCATTAGCGGATTGATCATTAATTAATAATAGATGATCCACTATTCTTACCTAATCATGATTCACCATTGATTGACCGTTAATTCATTGATTGACCATTAATTCACCACTATAATCAACAGTAGTGAATGTGTTACTAATCTTTCATCCACTGTTGTTAGCTTACATCCTCTGGTAAACTAACGTAGCTATGAAAAAAAAGAAAAACAGTTTAAATAGGTAAATCATCCTTAAATGGCCATTTTCAATAGCTCTTAAATTACCGGAGGGTACCCCCATTACTAACCATTGATTGACCAATATCATCATAGATCCAGGACTGTCCCATGAGCCCAGTACCTGGCGCACGGCGTCGTGCTTTTCCACATGGCCCTGCCGGGTCTTTGGATGCACTTGGGATTCTATTTGGATAACACATGAGAATTCTATAGACTATTGTATAGAATACTAGGCTCATATAATGTGTATATATATAATATATAGATGTATATGTCCGAATATATCCAAATATCAGCCATAGTTGTCCTGATATGTGCGTCTATTGGTTTGCCTTTCAATCAAGTCCTAGGATTTATAGACATAGAGACATGAAATGAATCTACCGAATCTACCTGCAACGCCCCTCTGAAATTTGAGTACGGAGTTTTTCTTCAAATCGGCCAAAATGTTTTTCTAGCATGTCCTGGATGACCTTGACCCCCATTTCCAGGTTGGCAAATTTCTGTGGGGTCCGTTTATTGATCCTTGGTCATTGGCATCTTGCCCCAGTTGCCATCCATAGCCGCCATCTGCCTTGGAAATGCATTTCAGGGCGTACCTTGCGAGGCTTCAAGTGCACCCAAAGAGGCGCCCATGTACTCTGACACTGTGTACATGTAGTACGTGATTATCGTGTATCTCTATGTATGTACAATACGTGTATATATATATATATAAATATATATATATATACATACATCTATATGTAAACACAGATCCTCTATATATTACTATTATATATTATATTTACATTTACATATGTGTGTATTGTGTAGATAAAGATATATTTACACATACAATATATATATATATGTAGTACATACTTGTGAGGGACCAAATTGCTCATGGTTCCAACGTTGTACGCGCCTCTTCGTTGTTTCTTTGTCCTCCATCAGGAAGACCTTGGCAAAGCCGCCACTGCCCAGCAAGCACACCTGGAAATCCGCGGTGATTTGGGGGCACCATCGATTTCTTTTCTAACACAGAGAAGCATAGAAAAGTGAGAATTGGAACCAAACAAGGTTCTGTCCAAAAATGGGCCAACTCTTTCAAATGTATATCATATATATATATATATCATACATATATTTGCATATATAGTTATATAGTCGTAACAGTACTTGGGTGTGTCTGTTGGAAATTGGGGAAGCCCCCCCAACAAAACAGTCGCTGGGTTTTCCTACAATCGAGCGACCTGTAGCTTGTTGCAGAGACGACTCAAAAATGGAAAGAAAAAAACATGCTCATGTCATCTTAATCTGAGTTTCATGGCATTGGCTTTACCACATCACTCATTTTCATGATATCCCCACTATTCCCCACGAGTATCCCATTCAAGTCCCAGGTTCAATGGTAAAATCTCCATTGTCAAAATGTAGCAGTGCCACTCCCCAGCAAATTCACCGCGCCTTCTGAAGGCGAGAACGTGGGATATCCTGGATACTGAGCTTGATCGCTGTAGCCCCCAAATAGTGATAGTCTGCTACTAAAATGGGTACCCCCCCAAGTCTGCCCAGAAATTGATTGATGCGGGGTCATCGTCATAGTTTTTTGTGCTGCTTACCATCAAGACCTCAACGAGAAATCGTGATGTCCCCCGTCAACAAGATGCGAGTCTTAGAGATCATTGCCATCCTGCCATGCGGATGGAAAAGGACATAAAAATATATCCATCTTGTAGGCCAGCTTGACATCACGAAGAATTCATGTGCCAACAAATGACCTGCAAAGATGTGTGCAAGATCAAGCATGAGCAGTGATGATCAGTCTGTAAAAATCGGTTTAAATTACCCCATGTGATGCCAAAAAGCACTGGGGTAAATTGGACCATGGATGTTCCCCTTCTTTGCACTGAAGTATTTTGGTATTTGCTCCCCACAGTGGGATCCACACTATCAAACCATCCCTAATTCTCAACCATTTGAAGGCCATTCCAAATCATCCAAGTAGGGGTATACCCAAGTAGACTATATACTTTACTTATGATAGTGTTACTCAAGAATATAACTGTTACTATTAATAGATATATAGGTAATAACTATATATCTTACTAAAACTATTTGTATTACCCACCTGGGGATGGTTTCTGGCTCTATGATCCCCTACCTAATTGCTCTCCCCAAAAAAGGATCCAACTCCCCCGCGGATCGAACGCGCTCCTCCACGGCGGACAGCGCGCGGCCTCGCCGATCGGCTTTGGCGACTTCGTACTCCTCCGTCGGATGGGATCAGTTGGATCAGTGGGTTGCTCCCGGGCCACAGATACCAAGATACCCTCTGGTTATTTAACGTAGCTATTGAAAATGGCTATATATATATATAGTTGATTTTCCCATCATTCCATAGTTATGTCAGTTTACCAGAGGGTATACCAAGATATCAAGGGAAAGAAAATGACATAAAGATACATCAAGTAACTAGATGTAACTAGATAAAGAGGTAAGTTAATACCAAGGTCCCTGCCGTTTTGATTATCTATTTATCTAAAATTGCTTGGAGCAATACTGAGGATCTGGCCAAGAAAGACTACCTGAAGGTGTACCTACTGGCCCTGGGATTTTGTAAGAATGTGTATATGTCTGGAATGGAATCGCAAAAGTTTCAAAATTCAATGAGGACCCTCGAAATATCCCATGCCTTTGGGGAATGAAATGCTATCATAGATGTATGGGAGAGAGGGAGATTCGTTTTGAATGGGAAGAACTTGGACAGTGGGGTCTTTACCCAACCAAAAACCAAGAATGTCCAAACTTCGGGCAAACTAGATCCGAATCTTCAAACTACCCTCCACTGATCGATGATCTTCGCAGCCATCGTCTCCGTACTGGAGAGGTTCTGCACGTTTGGAAGCAGCGCCTTGCCAGGAGAGGACTCAAATCCTCTGATTCTTCAGGGGGGTATCATAGTTTTTGCATCTAAAAAATGATCTTTTCATATGTTTTCTGATATACCCAAGTTTAAATCAATATTTTAATAATATACATATATATATATATATACACAATCTCATATAATCTCGATTTTTTTGGATCAAATCTCCCCACTTGTCCCGGTTTTCGTATCTCTCTGCTGCTGCACCTCTGCACCGTCTCCGAAGGCCCCATCGTGGATCAGGGTCTCCAAGAGCACACGGATCGCCTCAACGGATGGCGAAATCTAGCCATGTGCTACCAAATCTACCAATTGTTCTTGAGATTGAACAACTGTGAACCAAAAAATAAACAGAACTTCAACAAAACAAAAGGAAATGGCGCTGCCATTGACCAACTGCCGGCAGTTCCGTCAGTAAACCAAACGAAGTATCGCTTTGATTCCCTTCGCAACTGCCGGCTGCTCCCCTGACCCACCTGACCCTCGAAGGCCAAGCCTGAAGTTGGAGCTGCTGAAGACATCACATCGCCCAAATGTTCCCAGATGACAACGCCCCTTGAAACAAAAAAAAACGTTACTAGAAATAATAGAAATATCTATCAGAAATCAGCGTTTTTGTGAGGGAATTGATATTGGGGAGATTGAGATTGTCATCATGTGTTTGGCTCATGAGTTGGTACCCTCAACCATCGAATTTCCCCGACAACAATGGACCACAAAAGAAGGATTATATCCCCCAGCAAAATGAATATAGCTCAGAAGTCAACAGGGCACCCTCAGCCACGTAGTCTGGAACAGAGCCATGTGTGCTATGTATGGTCAAGTCACATAGTAATTATATGTAATTATATTTGGTATGGTCATCCATCCCACAGGTCTTTAAACCCCAATCAATGGATTGACTTCCCCCGAGGGAAATTTACCCATGTAACTTGACTATTGCACATGTAGCACAGGATTGGTACCGACATGAGCTCTTCCATGAATCTGAACTGCTGACATGGCCACTATCTGGGTTCCCGAGCAAACCATACCCTCAGAGCCAGCATACACGCTAACCTTTTGCCACGAGGCGTCTTCAACTGCTGGCTCGAAGTGTTCTCATACAGCGAGGTGTGAATGCACCCAAACACTCAAGGCATGTCTTGATATCAAAATACGATGGAAAATAAAAAAGTAATAATGGATCATAATAAGCCATAATAAACCATAATAAACAACAATAAACCTGTATAATTACCCAATTTATCAATGTGGAAGGCACCATTCATCATTGGAATGAGCGCATCCCAGCCTCAGGCACCGCACAGTCTCCTCCCCGTAGCAGGGAGCGTTCACCAAAATGGCCTTGGGGCGACGGCGGCATACAGCGGCCTAGGGAATCCTTTTGGACACCTAGGAATCAACTCAATCAACGCCACCACACGTTGTTGGGTTTAGTTCAGCCGGTGAGAGTGAATAAATTAAGGGAAGAGTATGGAAACAAAAATCCACCCATTCTTGGAGGGTCGATGGACCTGGTGTTTTTTTCCTTGGAGCCAAATCCCATGAGCCTATGGACGCCAGTCACCCCCCACTCTCTGCCCGCTGATGGTTCCGCACCCGGTCGACGAAGTTGCGAAAGTTGTTGTATCATGTCCTGATGCCACGGGCTGCAGACCGGACATCATCCTTTTCGGGTGGATGAAAACAGACCATTACCGGTGATCATCTTGGGGCAATCCGTGCCTTTCCGTCTGCTCCTTTTTGCTCTACCGAAACGACCTCAACAAAAAGCTGAGAAGCCATCAACGACGATGGCAACAGCTGGAGGCTCAAGTCCAAGGTGATGGTTGAGCTTTGTCCAATGGGGGAGGAGAATGATGATAACCTTTTGAAATTTGGGGTGACTCCTATTTCAAACAAACTCACATTGTAGAACTGTAGACATATCAGTGAAATGCCCTGTGACAGCTGAAATGGGGCGCAGTTCACCACGGTGCTGTTGACATCAAGTGTGGCATCAACGGATGGTCCTAAGAGCGATACAGCCCCATTCCCAGTTATTCCCAGAGGGGGCCGGTCTGAAGTCTGTAGCCACTTCCGGGTCTCCGACACAACTGCCAGAGAAGATGATGTACCAAAGGGCAGCCTGGCAGAATGCTGAAACTACAGCCACCTGAAATTCCTACTAGTAGACTGATCCCAGTCATTTCGCTCTTTGACCGTTCGAATCGCGATCACATTTTAAAGCGTCCCTACTTCCGAAATGTCGAAAGGTTCGACAAGGTCGGACCCCGCAGTTATAAGATGGTCTATAACCCCGATTCACCATATGTACATACATATATATATATATATGTATAGTATGTATATATATATATATATATATATGTACATACCATCAATCATAGCTTAGATTAGGTAAGCTAGTTATAAATCAACTTAGCTATCTTGGGGGGAGCCCGCCTTGCAAGGAAATTCACGGAGTTTTCTGTGGCGATTCTATGGCGATTCACTGCATCTCCCATGGCGAAACGACGATGACCGGAGCTGCCTTTCGCTGAATTCCCTGGGTGATGATACGCTCCCCTGGCCTGGATCCAAGTGAAAATACACGGAATGGCCAAGCGCGAAATGAATAGATCAAAATACTAAACCAGGGAGTCCACTTTGGTGCTTAATAATGGGAGGTGGATGCAAAGGTCATCATCAGCTTCTCAGACTAATTACAAGAAGACTCAGGCAAGATCCGATGGAAGGTAAAACACCTGAAAAATTGTTTGGGCTATGTGATTGTGCAGGGGGAATCAACCCACACCCACCATTGGATCATATTGCACCTGTTTTTCCAGTAGCAACTGCAATGCCAACTTTGCGCCGGTGACCCCCCCGCCTGAAGGTGAAGAGACCCAAAGCATTGCAGGCCAATTCCCATCCTGGACACAGCGGACCCTGGGACCCTGGGACTGATGGCTGGTGAAAGAAGGTCAGAGGTTGCCATAGAAGGACACCGGAGTCAACTGGCTATGGCAATGGTTTTTTATGGCTGAAATTCAGTGCAAGACCTCAAATTGGCTAGGCAAATGTATGAAACGGGTTCAAAACCTGGTACCCTGCTCACAAGGGATCCTCGTGCCGTTTTTGGGCTTGGAAATAAATCATGTTAAAACCACTCATTCCACTGTGGTGAGATCCCATCTTTTTGTCATGTCATGTGCTGATATGCCCGTTTATGTATACATAGATATATATATATATACATATATATATATATATATATATGATTATGTTTGTATACTATATAAATATCTATATATAAATATATTATATATTCTCATTTCTGCAGGTTTCCTGCAGCATGGGCGACTTCACCATGGACCGATCGGTACTGAGTGGCCCAGGCGTTCTGCTTGCAGCAAGGGCCACAGAACTGGCACCTACGGAAGCGACGGGAAGCGATGCCAAACTGGAAAATGACGGTGTTCCAAAGTCGTGCCCCTATTTTTGCCATACCGGAAAGCTGTTTTTTTTTTTCCAAATTTAGATCGTATTCTGAAAAGGATCCTATTCATTTGAAGCTTCCCAAAAGACATCTCAGAGATGTCCAGTTCAATGGCTTGGGTTTCATGCCTCGTCCAGCAGAGTGCAGTAGTCCTGCATGCGTGACTTGTCACGTCGTCATGTCGTCCAAACCTACCCTGGAACCCCCTAGCAAACACAAATGGATATGCACACACAGAACCCCGCCAAAAATGCTAGATTTAGCCATCCTGAAAAGTGTAAAATTGAATTAATTTTGATTGAAAAGATATTTGAAATATGAGTTTCACACCAACTCCGCGTCTATTTTTGGATCTGAGGACCCAAGGCGGACAGGACCTGAAAATGTGCTCAAAACCATGTGGGGATTGCTCAAAATTCGAGGCCCAAACATAGAAGAATCATGGAAAATCCCCGAACTATAGAGGTTTATAGCTGACAAAATCATCTACAAATGCGGAAATTGTCCATTTGCCATGTCTGATTGCCGGAGGGCAAGAAAATGAGCGTCCCCTAAACCCATGCGGTCGGGACAGCCGTTCTCCTTGAAGTGATGGCCTTTCCGGTTGAAGTGCGCCTTGAAGTGCCTGGAGAACTCATGGGTTTAAGGGGGTCATTCTCCCATTGATCATTGGCAAAGCATCATGATTTGGCAATTTTGGTTTATTACCCTCCGGTAATCAAACGTGGCAATTGGAAATCCCCCGTAAATGCAGGTTTGAATGGAAAATCCCCTATAAATGGTGGATTTTCCATTGCCAGGTTTGATTACCAGAGGGTAAGCCATTTAAATGTGCCGCAATATATCCAGGACTCCCTTAGCTGCTGTACAAAACCACGACTTCTTCCCACGATTCCGACCGCGGACCTTCTGGAGATCACATAGACCTAGCAGCTGGACAGCATATGGGTTCATCTTCACCTTTGTTGCGGATCGCTAAATTGCAGATTGCTTCAAGTTCTTGTAGATAAATATATATATATATGCAATATTTATATATGTATGATTAACTATGTATTGATATACAATTGTGTGCATCATACATATTCAGCATCAATTCCTTTGAATATTGTGTAATTGGTTATAGTGCCCATCATTGTTAACCCTTGATCTCTTCTTAGTTGCCCCATCATGTTGCCTTTGTTGGTTGCACCATGCTGAATCACAAATTTCGTTGGAGGGCACCCCATTTTTTGGCCCATTCTGTTGGCGAACCATTCTGTTGGCGAACCCCCCTATTCTTGTTGACAAACTCCCCGTATTAATCGGTGAAAATCACCTTCAATGTCCATGTTTGCTTGTGAAATGTCTGATTTGTGTTGGTTAAATCAACCATTTCCTAGCTAAATCCCAATCGTTGCTGGTTAAATCCCAATCTTTGCTGGTTATAATCGCCCCAGTGCTGTCAAATTACCAGAAGGTATCAACAAATAGTCCATTCATATCCCATCAATATCGCCATTACATCCCCATTTACCTCACCAACTCAACCCCTCTCATCGTCGCCTAGCCCAGGCCCTGCCACCTCGGAGTCTTCCATGGCTTTGAAAGTGGCCTGAAGCCAGCGACGTTTCGCCAAAATGTGAAAAGGGGAAAACCATCCATAAATGGGGATACCAGGTTACTCATGGGATATGAATGGGAAATTAATGAAATATATATCTCCATCAAATTGGATATTAACAGTGGTCAATGCGAAATTTGTGAGTTAATGGTTATAATCGATATAACTAACCAACATTCTATTAAGATCAAAGGAAAATTACAGTACTCTAAATGAGGAGATAATGAGGATGGAATGGGATATCAATGGGATATGAATGGAATATTGGTCAATACATGTGAATGCCCTCTGTTGACATAGCTATGGAAAAGCACCATTTTTGACAGGTAAGTTATCGAACTATTTTTCCATGGCTTCCATAGCTACAAGTATGTTAAATTACTGGACGGTAAGGGAAATCAAAGGGAAAAAACATGCGTTTTTTGAGAATTGTTGGGGAAAAAATACCAAAAAATATATCCCCCACCCATTTCTTTTGGGTGGTCCTCATATTTCTCGTTTCAGGTGTGGGAAGCGACTGAAAAAATCGGGGCGTACTCTCTGGTAGGTGCGGGAAATCCCATATTGAATTTGAAAGACATGGAAAATGGGGCGAGGGCTGAGGCTTAACTTCACTTGGCAACGCAAAATCCCCATGTTTGCCTCACATAACACCCTTCAAAACAGAAATCCACTTCAGATTTCGGAAAAGACATTAGTAATACCATACTAATATTGAAAAAAGCAAAAAAACAACAACTGTCATGGTTCAATGGCAATCAACCAACTTCACCGCCACATGTTTGTTGTGATATCCCCACTTTCGGGGCCTCCCGGAAGGTGTTGTAGATCAAGGACCTGGGCAACACCGAAGCACAAGGTGTGTTTTTTTCCTACCCCCTCTCGTAATCAAACATGGCAATGGAAAATAGCTCAAATCCATGAAAATCCACCATTTATAGCTGATTTTCTGATTGAAACCTTCATTTGTAGGGGGGTGTTCAGCTGCCCTGTTTGATTACTGGAGGGCAAGTAAGTGGGTGAGTCTGAAAATGGGTGGTGTACCCAAAAATTGCAATTTTTGATGGCGAAGATGATGATAAATCATGGGATGAAATTGATTTTCGGCGAAAATATCTTGGAGTGATCTATGACATGTATTGATATTCCAACGGAAAGTCCACCATTTATAGATGATTTTCCTAGCTATAAACCTCCATTTATAGGTGGATCATGGTGGATCCGTCTTGCTGTGTTTACCAATGGGCCAACGGCGGAGCGATGCCGAGCGGCAATTCCCCGAAGCTATCGCCACAGCCAAGTTCCGCGACCAAGTCCTGGGTAGCCGAGTTCGGTGAAAACTCGGACCATGGAGAACAGAATATCAACATAATTAACGTACTTATATTATGTATATATATGTATATATATATATATATGATGTTCTATCTCATACCATGTATAAATATCATATATTTAGGCATGATATCATATAATAATAGAACCATGTACTCAAATACAAATGAACAACATCCTCTTTAGTGGCACGTCCATTTAGTGCAGTGACCCAACCTGAAAGCTCTTGGCCCCAACATCTTCGTACACCAGTGCACTCTACCAGTAACCTCTTGCAATAGGAGCATCGGCTATTTTCGGATCAACCCGCTTATCACATGTAAATCCATGTAAATCCGATAGAACATCAATAGGAAGCCCCTGTCTCTAGTGGGTTCGTCCAAAAATAGTTATAAACCATGATAAACCATGGCAATCTGCTATGAATTCACCGGTTTCGTCCCCGGTTTCTGCTGCTTTTCCCAATGAACAGCCGGGTGCCGCGCTGGATCTTCAGCCAGGGTTAACATCTCAGGGTCCACCTCAGTGCGAAGCTGCCACTGACTTTGAGAACAACTTTGCTGTTGCACTGATCCTGGATGATCCTGGATGATCCTATCACTTCCGCGCCTTCCCTGCCCGTGTTTTTTGCATCTCCCGCGATGCGGCTGTTAAAGCACTTCGCTTCACGCCAACAGCCAAGACAGCGTTTCTCAGCTGAACTATGAACACCTCTTTGCACATTGGAGAATTGGAAAATGGTTTTCCAGTGCATCGGCATCCAGCTGTTCATCGCGACTTGCAGGGACAGCTAGGTAACCAGCTGCAGGCTCACTTCCACCAAGGGTCAAGGCCGGTGCGGAAGTCCTGCTCAGTCCATGGGCTCAAGGCCAACTTGCCCTCAATGGTGGTGGTGTGAGCCAAGGCCAAGGACAGTGGGGCAGGGCCACGCACCACCTTGCCGTTCTCATCGTACTGGGAGCCATGGCAAGGGCAGCAGAACTTGTTGGCGGCCTTGTTCCATGGAACGACGCAGCCAAGGTGAGTGCACACGGACAGGAGAGCAAAGTCCTTGATGTTGTCCGGGGTGGAGATCAGGTAGTAGGGCTCGCCCTTCAATCCCTGCACCAGCTCACGGTCGTTGTCCTTGTGGCCCTTCACCCAGGCCTCCAGGGTCACGGGATTGCCATCNGATCAGGTAGTAGGGCTCGCCCTTCAATCCCTGCACCAGCTCACGGTCGTTGTCCTTGTGGCCCTTCACCCAGGCCTCCAGGGTCACGGGATTGCCATCCACATCTCCCGCAAGCTGCGCACCACCGCCACCACCTGCCACAGGAGGCACGAAGTACCAGAGGTAGCAGCCCAAAGCCACCAAGACNATCCACATCTCCCGCAAGCTGCGCACCACCGCCACCACCTGCCACAGGAGGCACGAAGTACCAGAGGTAGCAGCCCAAAGCCACCAAGACCGGGATGCCGGCGGTGGTCACCAGGACGAAGTTCATCAGCTGTCGGCGCCTCAGTCCATCTGGGTCAAGGTGATCAACCCTGGATCTCGGTGACAAGAAACCAGGATGGTTATCCAAAGATAAAGTACAGATCTTCCATATGTGATAGAATAATGATCCGCGTTCCCAACACATGTACCTGTCGAGAGTCACGAAATGGATCGAAATGAGATTTCAGACTGGCAAGATTATACAAGATCACAAAGAAGAGCTGGCACACTGATAGCATGACCCACACAAAAGTGCCAAACTCCAGGCATTGTGAATATGATCTGCAGTTTCACTGGCACTGCTCTCCAACTCACGGTACAAAGTGCTCAAGAATCAAATTATATTTACATTTTAGATCTTCCAAACTTGATTTTGAAACTGATTGAAACTGGCAATTTTGGCATCGGCCCAGGTGCTGCATATCTGGCACGAAGCCGGTGTACTCGCCCGCGGCGTGCATGGTGCTGAGCTCACCCCGAGGAGCAGAGACTGGCACCTTCCGATCTTGCTTCATTGGGATGATTTAAGGGAAAATCTGCAGGAAATCAGCGATCTTTCCACTAAAGATGGGTTGGATGCGGTAAAATGTCCCTTAAACCCATCCAATGATTGGTAAATTGTAGTAATGCACCAACATGAAATCGGACCACTTTGGGATAATTACCCCAATCCTAGGCGTCTTCTAGTCAAGTTGAAGTGGAATAGTGTGGTAAAACAAACAGTAAACCTACCATTTGGGGATTGTATAATGACCAATCCATTTATGGTAGTATTATAGGGACTCTTTATACAGGAATGATCATAGTAGTGATTATAGTAATGTTTATACAAATGATCATCAATGCTTATAACCATCGACTGTGAAGAATTGGATAGAATATAACTATATGGACTATATGGATAAATATGGGGTCACTTTGGGGTGAATCATCCCATCTTAAGGGATTGAAAAGGGATCATATGATTAAATTCATATGGTTTTTGAGCTGAAACCAGCAACTCGCAACAAACCCAACAAACTGTGGAGACAGCGTCCATCAACGGGACTGTGATGGCCTGTGGCCCGACAAAGGCACAAGTGGCCAGCAAGCCTGCGGCCAACACGGCCTCGGTGACCGGCTGCCAGAGAGACGAAACCACGGCACTGGAAAAAAAAAACAACAAACACTTCCTAAGTGGGATCATTTAAGATGATCAAAACATCCTAAGACTCTGGGATGATTCTAAGGTATGTTAAATTATCTTAGGTATTCTGCAGATGGCTGGGGAGGAAGAGATAAGGGACACCTGCACAGTGCTGGGAAGCCCCCACTTCACCCTGATCAGCATTTTGAAATGACCCAAATCATTGATATCGCCGGAGTTGGGACACAACCACTGGATCCACTCGTGGTCAGCTGGTCACCTTATGGCACTGTGGAAATCCAGCATCCCAACATCCAACCAGCAGCACCATCCCTGTCAAGGAGCAACTCCCCTCAGCATGCGTGTCTTGGTCATGGTCATTGTCGCAACCGTTCTGGGGCTGTTCTCGAGGCAAAAAAAACTGCGGAGAACTGCGCGGTCCGATGAGGAAGTGACCTGATTTTGACCTTTGATTCGACGAACCTTCATGAAAAGTAGATCTTTGGAGTATTTTTTTAGGGATTTATCAGTAGACCTTGGACCAATGGATCAACATGTCGCACCTCTAAGGACCTCAACTCTTGGCTTTGTTGATTACATCTGCATGTTCGATGAATAAACATATCCATTGATTAATGGTGTTCAATCCATCTGCGTTTGTCTGAGAATGGGGTAGCTCCATTTTCAGATATGATTTTCCCAATGAAAATGATCCTCAATCCTCATGTCCGATGATTGTCCCATCTTATCCCCATTCTGGGATGCTTCGAATTCCAAGTGGCCGGCCCTAAAAAAAAAATCCAAGTGGCTGGTCCAAAAAATCCCCATCTTGGTTGAAATCCCCATGTCCAACGTTGTCCCAATCCGTTGGTTGAGGCGTGCACCAGCCATTCGCTGGGTTGATCCAAAAAGGCCACCTGCTGCATTGAAGAACTAGTCAGTGATCATAGCTATAACCCAATTTATGCATGGGATAGCCCCAGGAAATGGCAAACGGATGTTGGAAAAGTTGTCAACATGGGTGAAAAATGCGGGAAATGGGTGAAAGCTGACAAATTAACATTGTTTCAGGAAAATCCTATGGTATCCGCTGATTTTCAGTGGTATCTCATGAAAAGTTACCATTTTTGAGAACAAAATTCGGTAAATTTGGTCAGAATCAACGGTCTACTTACTTGGATCTGCTGACTTGGGCCCCCAGAAGAGTCATGGTGTCTGGTGGTCAGAAGAGTCTCCAAAAGGTGGCACCACTATGCTTGTGTAGTTATTTATAATATGATGTGTATATAATTATATATATATATACATGTATATATGCATACTTGTGTCATACATATTGTGTTATGTTAAACTATCGTATATACAATGATGCCTCCTTCTCCTGAATGGGTGGGTATTCCCGTTCCTCGCAATTGAACCCATGTGAAATGTATTGGGTCTATTACATATGATCAGGGGATTGGATGAATCGTCATCAGCTTCTCCCAGTAGACCAAAAAAAGTGCTGGGGTGAACTGACATCCAAATATCTGCAGGGCACTGGCATGGGCGGTCATCCCAATAACTTTTGCCTAAATGATTATTGACAATTGAAAACTGAAGAATCAATGGAAAATAGCAGGGTCAAAACTGTCTGATCCCAATCTAATTAGCACCCATCAGGTATCAAATGTCCATGATCTTGGGAGGTTTGGGACAATGGCCTTGACATAGTAGCGGCCCGCGCAATCGCGGCCACATTCCGTGACCTTGGGGTCCAGGTGATGTCAACCATGGATGAGTAACAAACCCCCAGAGCCGTTGATCCTTGCGAGGGTACCTCTTTTTAGGGGCACATTATCACTATCTGGGGGGTACCTTACCAATGAATAAACCTGGATTGAGTATCGGGGCTGACACAGTACTATCTATAGTCAATTAGTGACCACTGCCTTTACCATTACCTTAACCAGGAATAACCATTGATAACCCCTGCTATAACCATTCATGCCCAAGATTTATTCCATGTTGGGGTTGCCCAATATTCTGGCTGTCGTCCCAGCTCTGATAGGCCATCTCCAGCAGGCAAAATGGCACGCGAAAAAGGGTGTCTCTTGGTGGGGAAAAGAGTGCCCAGTCAAAGCACTTTTTCCCACAAGAACTATACCAAAGGGTATCAGGGAGTCATACATGCATATACAATGTGTATGTATATACATATATATATATATGCGTGTGTGTATATATATATATACATATGTCTAATCATGTTATATATATATATACATATACATAATCCCATTTCCCAAATATTAAAAATTCTCCATAAACCATGGTTTAGTAGGTGATTTGCCACAGAATGAGGGTGTTGAATACTGAGGAAATGGGATCATGTGTGTACATACATGCATATGTATATATATATATATACATGCATACATACATATATATATATATACATGTATATATATACATATATATATATACATATATATATATACATATATATATACATATATATATATACATATATATATATATACATATATATATATACATATATGTGTATATGTATATATATATATGTAATACATATATATATATATATATGTAATATGTATATATATACATATACATGTATGTAATATGTATATATGTATATATACAGTATATACATATAAAGAGAGATAGGGAGAGGTTCTTGGGGGGAACCCAAAACCCAAACGATGGCTCAAACTTTCCATGGGCAAGGTTCATGTATAAAGATATGTGTGTATATACATATACATTTAGATATGGTTTATATATGGTTTATATGCAGTTTATGTATGGTTTCTCCCATCCAAAACTAAATCATCAACTGGTGCATCTGCCTCCTTCCCCGGTGCTTCCACTCACTGGCCCCGACCGTTCCAATGTTTTCGTCCTTCTCGTCCTGGTCGAGGACGTGAAGTCTGGATGATATTGGTGGTATGATTGGGGATTTGAACGGGATTCTAATAGGAGTCCAATGGGTTTTTTTAATGGAATATGAATGGGATGCTAGTGGGATATGAATGGGATATCTGTATAGAACCGTTAACCAACAATAAGCTGGATATATAATATGTAGGGATATGATGGGATATATAAACAATTTCACACGATATTTGAGTTTGCTTAGTAGCTATTGTACCCATGATTCCAGTGGATTATCCTCATTTTCCCATGCAATGGTCAAAAAATGGTGGTACACCCCAACTTTCAGACACACCCACTGTCCGGCACTGGTTGTTCTTTACAGTCAGTTGGTCTTCCTTGCCAGCCAGCTGAGATTAAAATATCGAATTTATCCTCAGTCATTCACCCAATGTTTCATAGTTAGTCATTCTATTCTAACATCACTACAGGTTGGTTCCGGGCAACGGAGACCCGTTGCAAAACGCCCTGCTGCTTGCGCCTTTTCGGGCTGCATCCTCACTCGATCTCCCACCTGGTAGCAGTCAATCTTCCAGGGATTTCTTTGAGAGAAATCCCATGGGATTCTCAAACCATAGTATAGTTGGCTTGATTTTCAAAGGGTTTGATTTTCATTGATTTTCCAATTCTTGGCCATCCAAACACTTCAGAAGTTCCCCTAAATGCGCTCCTAGACTCCGAATAAGGCGCCACAGTCTTGAGGCCTAAATTTATCACTTCTTCAAGGCCAAGTGTAACTAATTTGGCTGTTGGTTGAAACGGCCAGCACTTGTGCTATGCCCGCACATCTTTCGGGATGCTTGTCGGAAACCTCATTTTTGATACCCTTTACAGTACTTTGTAGCCTTCCGCTATGTTGAGAAGTCATAACATGATGTCCCTCACGCCGCTTCGTGACGGACGCGATTGATGACCCTCTGCGCGGTTTCGGCTGTCCAACAATCGGTGTTTTCAACACATTTTTCACAAACCTTAAAGAAAACCTACAAAAACCCTAGGAAAAACCCTAAATTAACCTTAAAGAAACCCTAAATGAACCCTAAAGAAACCCCAAATGAACCCTACAGAAATTTGATTGGATTGTAGTTTACCAAAACTCTCGGAAGTGTTTAATGGCTAGTTGGTGAAACTCAATACCCCTGCAAAAAAATACAAATGTTTGAAACCATCAGTGTATTGTATATATTCATATTTATATATGTGTTTACATGCATATTGTTTATACAGTGTGTACATATATATATATATATATACATATGTATATATTTATATATGCAGTATATATATATATGCAATATATATGTATATATGCAGTATATAGATGAATATAAATCATATACAGTGTACATATCTCCTCTTTTAGTCCCATGATCATCCGGACTCTTGGATAAATCAGGAAACCTCACCACCAGCACCTGAAAGCTGGCCATCTGCATGAAATCTGCTTTGGATGCCACCGTGCTGCAAGGCGTCCTGGGAGTTCTCCAACTAAAATCAAAAACACATTGGGTTGGCAAACACTTCATGGCTTAATGCGCTTAGTCTTCCATCTTCCAATTTTTCACCATGTTTTCTCCTAGCCCCCAGGAAACAATGGATATCCATCCATGTATGGCTTAGCAACCGCCAATACTGTCAGTGTTTCGTCTAGAGTGAGTCTGCGGGCTGGCGCGTTGTCCGGGGGCATGAAATGGATTTTAATGATGATTCTCGTTGTCCCATTCTTCAACGGCCATTTATACCCTCTGTTCAGACACTCCCAAATATCATGTTGTTGAGATTTGTTGAGTATATAGCCCATTAGATCCCAATAATACTCTATATCCCATCAGTATCCCACTAAATTCAATGCACGTCCCATTGAAATGCCGTGAATATCCCATGAAATTCCAAGACTGACCCAGCCATCTGTGGGCAAAGAATGCCCCATGTCATCATCGCCTCCAGTCGTCGCTGCGCGGCGACACCCATCCTGGGCCCTGGTCAAAGGAGCAGAAGTACATAAACCCAGTCATACTTAATTTCGGATTGTGTCTATCTATATATATATATATATTTATATATATATTTATATATATATATATATTTATATGTGTATATATGTATGTATGTATATATATATATATTTATATTTATATGTGTATATATGTATGTATATATATATATATATTTATATGTGTATATATGTGTGTATATATATATATATCTGGGTAAATTTCGTAATTCACTAATTTGAATTAAGGCCATGTGGGGATGATTCCCTATACTAACCATATATTCCAGTGAGGTCACAGTGAGGTCGTTATAATTTACCTAGATTTATATAAATATATATATATATACATCCGCCGTCCGACGCAAGGGGGAGCGCGTCAGGGAAAAAGATTTTCCTTCCGCCGCTACCTTCACCAACCACAACGATAGCGAGAACAACATCGGCAACAACAACAACTTCAACAACGCCAGTTACAGCCACTAATAGCTACTACAACAACTACAGCCACTACAGCTACTTCAGCTATCCTGCCAATCGAAACCAAGCCACATCAGCACCAGCCCGAAGAAACCTGCCAATGACTTCCGCACGCATCCGCGCTTTCATGAAGTGCATAAGGGCTTTCACGAGGTTCCCCCAGCTCCTCGAGTGCAAGACGCGTTGGTATGGAAATATGGGCATGTCTGAAATGGAAATGGCAACTTTTATAGGGAAAAACATGATCAAGAATTGGATTCTGGGGCTCTATTTTTTTGAAAGAAAACCCTACACATGGACATTTACACGTACAGGCAGATCATGTAGTTTGAGGTTGTACCATCCAACCCGGCCCAAAAGTCAATTTTATATGAATTTAGATGTTCATTATAGTCAATTATATTCCGATGTATAATCCATTATTATCCGCATACTTTATCATATTTTACCATGGTATCCCTCAATAAAGCAAGAGTTGTTGGGGTTGGCTAAATTCCCAAGATAGTTGGACATCTTCGCTGTCCCAGGTGGCAGACATGGCAGAGGCACCGCCGGAGTGGATGGATGTGCTGGAACGACGTGAACTGGCGGAGACGCCCATAGGTTGGGTAGTTATACCATATAACTAGGGTGTTATGATTTATGATCCGACAATGGGGTATTATTTTGGGGATCCAGGTCATTTTCCAAGCAAAGTGTGAAAGCAAACCCAAAACTATAAACTAAGATGGTTGCCAACATAATCACCTTGTGCAGGGTGTTCAAAAGTATGGCCGACCCAGAATCTGTAAAAATCTCCCATGTCTATCGATTTCCGGCGCATTTTCCATTGAACCAAGAATTGTCCCAGTTGTAGGTGTGATTTCAGGCAGTTAGACCATGTTTTACGAGGCATCGTAGCACTGCAAAAACCATACTAGGGTTTTACCAACCATGTTGCAATAATTTGGTTAATATCCGATTCGGTGAATATTTGATTCATAGCCAAATCTTCCATGGGTTCTGTTATGATTTCAATCACTCTTCATAAATCTGAAAATGTCCATACCATATATAAACCATATTCACCAACCTCCGTTCCCCCATTGCTGGCTACTCGCAATATCAACCAACCCACACTGCCGGTTGAGGGCCAGGAGGCTGCACGGCCCCGAACGCAACGAACTTCGAGGCGGCCACGCCCGACCGACCTGGACAAGGGTATGCAAGGGACATTCCACCGTAGAGCTGAGGTGGCGTCACCCCAAGAAGTATTTTTGCATTGGCCCCCAACCAATTGGTTCTGGTGCATTTCTCAATATCTAGAAATTTTCTTTTGACAAAGGGTAGAGATTTAGATATCAACCCTTGTGAGAAGACTGCATAAAAACAAGAACTATTGATTCACCCCAAAGTACCAAAAATACCCCAAAATCTGAGATTTGGGGCATGCTCTAGCTTCTTGCATTTCTACGAGGTATTGGAGCATACCGCAGAACTTTGGATTTGGGGTGGAATGTTGGGGAAAATTCGGGGTGCGCGCTCATCGAATCCAAGAAGCGGCGCCAGGCAGCTGCGGCCGATTCGAATGAAGGCATGCATCGTTCGCCTCATGCGGCCCAACAAGCGACCCCACTTGATTTCTTGTGTCAGAGGATGTTTGTGACGATGCTGATGTTCATATTGATGGTGATGATGATGGTGATGATGATGCTGATAAAGAAGAAGAACAAGAAGAAGATGAAACTGATACAGTAATTCGTGCGACTTTGGGGGGCTAGCTTGCGCGACAAGAAACGCAGATGGCTGCTGCCACTGGAGCCCAAGCTATCCAATGGACTTCCTCGGGGCACTTTCCCCCAAACACCGCGTCCACAATTGAACGTTCGCACACTGAAGAGAAATCATCAGGCTTACCTGCGTAGGGCATTCCCAAATCCCAATGGGTCGTCATCATTCTCTTTATTTCTCGGGCACATGCTGGTTCGCGTTCTAGTTCCATTCAAAGTGGTTGTATGAATCAGCATTCAAATCTACTCTGGGGCCATGTGCGGATGTTTCTCCGATAGTAGCCATCGATGGCCAAATATACCCCCAAATTGGTGCACGTGTTTACTTATTTGTGGCCATCATTGCTTTAAATTGGGAATCACATTAGGGGGCCAACGGACAATTGCATCCAAGCTTCGGGAACCGCCGTACAAATGCTCACCTAGCAGAAGCGGCCGCAGCAGCAGCAGCAGCAGCATCAGCAGCAGCAGCACCAACAACAACAACAACAACAACAACAACAACAACAACAACAACAACAACAACAACAACAAACTGGAGGTGTCGATGATGACCACGCGGTGCTGAAACTCCTCATCATGAAGCCGCGCCACTTCGCGTAGCATCGTCGTCTTCCCACTGCCCGGTGCGCCGAGGACCAGCAGCGATTTCCTAAATCGAAGCATTGAAAAGAGGTATGCCCCCTGTTGCCCCCAATACTCTGAAATTATCAAATTCAGATAGGTCCAACTGCCAACAGTGACAATGGAAGCTGCAGTATGGCGTAAATATGGATTGCCTGCATATGATATGTATATATATATATAAATATATGTATACATAAATATATGTATATATAAATATATGTATATATATATATGTCTATATACATCAGCCACAACCCTTGCGGCATCGCCGGTGTGCGAAGCCCTACAATATATTCGGTGCAATGTATATGTATATGTATATGTATATGTATATGTATATGTATATGTATATGTATATGTATATGTATATGTATATGTATATTATGTATATGTATATTATGTATATGTATATGTATATGTATATTATGTATATGTATATGTATATGTATATGTATATGTATATTATGTATATGTATATGTATATTATGTATATGTATATGTATATGTATATTATGTATATGTATATTATGTATATGTATATTATGTATATGTATATCATGTATATGTATATCATGTATATGTATATGTGTATATGTATATGCATATGCATATTCATATGCATATGGATATGGATATGTATATGTGTATGTGTATCTGTATCTATATGCATATGTATATGTATATGTGTATGTGTATGTGTATGTGTATCTATATGCATATGTATATGTATATGTGTATGAATATGTATATGTATGTGTCTGTGTATGGGTATATATACTACCTCAATAGTTTGGGGATGTTTGGGGTTATACTACCCAATAATTGACAAAAAAAATGGTCTTCCTCAAAGGATCAAGAACTGATTACAGGTACAATGACCTCCACCAAACTACTTAGTAGACCTTCGCAACGTTGGAGATCAGGGATTCCCAGTTCGGCCATACCAAGTGAGCAGTGTTCAAAACCCTCTGCCATTCCATGAAGTAAGTAGTGGTTGGTTAAGAACGGGATTCCCAATTCATGGATGCTTATAAGGATTATATGGATTTATATGGAAGTTTCCTAAAATGGTTGGTACCCCCAAAATCATCCAAATTAGACCATTTCAGTCTTGAACCCCATGGTGACTTCGGGATCCACCATTTTAAGAAAGCCCCATGTTGGGTAGTAAACCCCCGAACTAATCATCGACCAACAGGGTTGCCTTGCACTGCTACCTGCCTTGAAGGGGTTGAAGTCATCCGCCCACTCAGACATTGCCTGCAGATCTCAGCGGAATGAATTTCCCAGCGCTTTTAGTGCCAAGATGAGACCAACATCATCCATGGAATACAAGTATTTCATTGTATCAGGTGTGATATCTATGATAAACTTCCTCCAAACAACCCAGAACCATGTCCCAAGTGCTTTTGCCTCATTTTGTTTACCCTCCGGTGTCATCAAACGTGGCTTGCTGAAAAATCCGTCATTTAAAGATGATTTTCCCAGCTACACACCTCATCACACCTCCATGTTTGGTGATTTTTTTCCAGCCAGCCACGTTTCATTTCCGGAGGGTAGTTGATTCTAGTTGTAGTTTAACCACAGCATCCCCCTTTATTTTGTATGATTGTGAGCCATTTGCCCAGCCCAGTCGCCCAGCTGCCTTAGGACCTTTGGGGGGGCATGCTAAGAGGACAGACTGCGAATGCAACCTGCCGGGCAAATGGGCAGGGGATGGGATGGAAAAACCAAACGGTTTTGGTACCCCGAAATCTGCTGGTGAATCATCATGTTCCCTATTCACTGGGTCATTGGGCCTTGCACTTGGGTCCTGTTGTACTCAATGCCGTGTCATGGCGTCTTGTGCACAAGATATGCTGCTAAAGTACACTCTACCATGCTGCGGGAATCACCATTTCCAAGGGCAAAATGCAGTAAATTCGTCCTGCGGAACTGGAAATCCTTTGGGCTCAAAAGTTATGGACCTTTCTGAATGGTGCAATGAAAATCAATCCCAGTTGGTCGCAGCCTTGAGTTGGGCTGATGGCCTTTTCGGCAATTCCTTGGCGAGGGGTTTGCCACGTTGATTCATGGTTTCCTTTACCTGACGTGTGATAGCAATACATGGCGTTTGTGTCAAAACGGGGTGCACCTCCAAATTCCTCTTAGTGGGGCAAATGGTGATTCACCAGCTGATGTTGGTGGTTTTCCAACAAAAAAGAAGACGAAACCATATTGAGACATCCTCCAGGGATCACACCTCTAATGTGGGATTCACCCAAGGCAATAGACCAGTTGGGATGGTTCATACCACCCATTTATGAGTTTATGATCAAATTGGGGATGGTTTATAATCAGATTTAACATGGTTCAACCATATTACTCCCTGTAAGGATCTGTAATTCGACTGCACCTGATCCTCTGCTTACTGGATCCTGAAAAGCCCTCTAATCAGTGTGGATCAGTGTCGGATATCCGCAGCTGAAATGGGTTGTTTTGCTGTGGGATATCCAACCGTGGGAAGAGATTCTCCACTTCCAGCAGTCTATCTCTTCGGTTTGTGAATTGAGTGTGACTCGACATGCAATCAAGAAACAGTACAAACATTGTTGTGTCATTAGTTCTTGGTATTTTGCCAAGTATTGCCATGTCATTGTTTGATGACCCCACTAGTGTGGATTGTGACATGCCCAGCCATTTGCGTGGTTTTTATTGGCATCGCATACCTTTCCTGATCAGCAGCAGACAGTTTCCGAGGCTGCTACAAGCTCTTCAAAAAGTTTTGCTTTCGCTTCAGTCTCTCCTGCACGATGACTCCCCCCAGCACGATATCTACAGACAGCCACCTGCCAAAGATCTTGGGGACTGCACCAAACTATTGAGGTTTTTGGCGTCACCTGACCCTACAAACAATTGTGTTGATTGTATTGGCTTCTTGATGGGATTGCATTTACTGCGCTCTCTGGATCTTTGTTGCCTGGAAAAGAACCAAAGGATTATCCCGATGGTTGTTTCTCCCCATTGGAAGCATCCCATTCTGGCAGCCTGCTTAGTCATTTCCCCTGAAATTCTCATCCTGGTGGTGGACGCCAAGTGATTCCCCCAATAATCCCCAAATCTCTGAGTGGCTCCCATGATCCAAGAGTGTTATTTCTTGGGTCAATATGTTATCCTCCAGTAATCAAATATGGTTTGCTGAAGAATCAACAAAATGCAGTTCGCTGATGTTCCCATTTCTGGTGGATGTAGCCAGCCCATGTTTGATGACACCGGAGATTTACTTTTTCATCCACTACTAATCTATGATTCTCCCATGAAGATCCCTATGAAGCATCATTGAACCATATGGCTATGGGTCAAAACCCTGGTACCTAGTGAACCCCAAAATAGCTGGTAAATGGATGTTCATCCCATTAAAATTGATGATAATAGGTTTTAACCCATCCCCATATAAAAAAAACCTACGAAACAACCATGAAATCTCCCCCATCCCCGGGATCCCATGAAAATCCCATGATCCCCACCGAGATCGTGAGCTGCGCCACAGTGGCTTCGGCCGACTTCGGGGAGCGGCCCTCGTCGCGCCCGGAGTCTGCCTTGGATCTGAAAAGGGGGGACGTTAGAAATATAGATATAGATATGTATATATATATAGATATAGAGATAGCTGGATGGATGGATGGATGGATGGATGGATGGATGGATAGATCGATCGATCGATCGATCGATAGATAGATAGATATAGAGATATAGACTATGTATCTATATATTTACTTATTTTAATTGACCATTTCATTATTATCTATATATCTATAATGGGTTATACACCATATGATGTGGTTGAAGCAATAGTAAACCATCCCCCAAAATCACCATAAATATGTATGATATAGTGTTATGTGTATATATATATATGTATATACTATGTATCTATGTATCTACGTATATTATGTATATTATGTATATACGTGTATGTATATATATATATATACATGACCATAGACTATATAGAGATTATAGAATATTTGGGAAATATGATGATTAATCAGTGCTATACAAGTGACCTCTATATATATATAATTATGTATATATATATATATGCCCAACGATTTATGATATATAGTGTATGGCAATTTGGTCCTTGAATTTGCCTCCAAAACAGTTCTTACAGATCAGTTGCATAGTATTTGAATGTAGCAATGTATCTGAATAATGTATATATACATATACATCCCCCGAAGTGCCACTTTAATAAGAAATATATGATGATTAACCAGTGAATTTAGAAGAATGGATTTAAAACGGAACTTATTCACTTGGGTTGCACTTCAGGTTACTTCTATGGGTATAACCATGGTGAACTACAGCCCCTTCTATCTGAAAATCCCTCACTGAAAAGGTGATTTTACCAGCTATAAACCTACCTTGTTGATGGTCCAGCCAGCCATGTTTGATCACCGGAGGGTACCCATAGATCCAGAAAATGATGTGCAATAATATAGGCAAAGTGCATCAATACATGTACATATATATATATATATGATAGATGAGTTGTTCTTTCACCACCAGTAATTGTGGGGATGAACATGTGATCGATTCTCAATGGAAGTTATCCAGAGATGAAAATGGGGGAGTTTCCATGGTTGCAATGGAACATATGATCAAATTTGATCACATTTTGGGGGATCCAATTATTAAGACAAATCCATATGGGGAGATTCAGATTATGAATCGAAGAAATTGCCAAAAATATAGAAAACTCGGAATGGACAAGGATTTGAACTGAGACAACTGTGTGTATATATATAGAATACTGTATATGAACATATGTATATATGTATGGAAGTAACCAACAGAAGGTGGTTGTTTTCTTAAACTTGCAAGTGATTGGGATTCAAGGTGCAAAAGGCGAGACTCCGTGTGCCATCCTCCAACAGCTGGGGAAAAAAACCAACCAAACCAGTAGGGCAACTGTCATGCAACCAAACACATGGATAAGAGTGAAACACCAAAGAACTCCAAAGTTGGCTTATAGGTCACATCTCAACCCAAACAACATTCAGTTGAAAATGGGTTCATCTTTGGCCCAGCTTAGATTACCATATATAAATTACCGTCTGGTAATTCAACATAGCCATCGATAAAATCACAAATCCCAGATGATTCACCTCTTAGATTGCCAGAGGGTACCCTCAGGTTGACTCCCAGCCATCCCCATCGCCCTTGCCGTTCCTCAGGGAACCAGGGGACAAAGGCGTGGAAGGTCCCCCGTTTGATCACAAAGAACTCCTGCCCCACGTCGCCACTCTGGGCCACCACTGAGCCCTGTTGCGGCTGGGAAAGGATTCCCCAGTGGGCCCCAGGGCTCAGAAAGCTATGGGGCTAAGGATGGAAAATGAATGGGAGATATGGTCCATAGGGAAAAACACAGGATGTCCTGGGAAAAAATATGTGTATCTTTTTATGTATATATATATATATAAGTACATATAATCCGTGGGAAATATATAGAAAAACACATACCAAAAATGAGCCAAATGGAAAAATGTGAGTGCGAATGGTGTATCCATTGCTCACACCATCGCATGTGGAATTCCTTTACGAAAAGAAATGCTGGGGAGAGAATCACCCCCCAAGACCATGTTCAGATGCATGGACAAAACCAATAACCAATACACTTCTCTTCCCCATAGCAGGTCATCAATGGCACCTTGGGCACGATCATAGGAACTGCTCCCTGAGTCCAAGCTGGCAGGAATTCCCTGGCGATTTGATTGGGGAAAAATGATGAACCAATGGATTTTGGGAACAATGATTCTCCTCAATGTTCAGACAAACCGACCTGAGGATCTGGTTCGGGGGGGTTCAAGCTATCCAAAAAAATCTATGGAAGTCCCTTGCGATCGTCCCAGGGCACTTGGGCATCCCGGCGGCTGCGATACTCTGCATCACCTGGTTGCTGACCTCGCAGTTTTGACGAGACTTGGTGACGGGTCATGTCTGGATCCGAAGCCATCCCATTTCCGGGGGGAATTGTCTTGGCAATCTGATTTTGAGCTAGTCCCATTCTGTCCTATTTCTGGGAGCTTGAATCAGTTTTGCAATCAAATTCCATCTATTGATGTCCTGCATTTTCGAAGTTCATTGACCTATCAGTTTGATAGTGATGGTTTATGTTGGCTGCATCCAATCATTCTCAGGCAGCATCGCCCAGCGTCGCCCAGCCAGCCACCCAGCTCCCAGCTGCGACCCAGAAACGTCGTGCAAGGCCCGCAGGTTGACGTTGTTTTTCAGAGCGGTAAGAAGAAACGCCTCGGCCGCGGCGACACCGTGCTTGATGTTTCTGGAAGAGGAAAGAGAAAAACGGCTTGGCCCAACGTTGATACGAGTAGCTGCAGCCACAATAAAACACAGTTGTCAATATTTGGGAGCATTCGGTGTTCCCGGTGTTTCAAGAAACAAAAACACAATGTCTTACTGTTAAAACAGGAGGGTCGGTGTGTTGCGACCCTTTCAGTCCTAGCGCCGAACCCCCTAAAATACTGCCGAATGAGCCTGATCCGACACCCTCACACAACAAGAAAGCAAAGAACGGCCAAGTAAGCATCCAAGCAGTTCAATCACCCGTTGATAGTTGTTTTTCTCTGCCAGTTCCCGATATTTCCCGATCTTCTCTGGTGTAATGCCCTGCCCGGCCTGTTCTTGCGGCGTTTTTTCGATGGCACTCATGGTTTGCCACGACGGATCTCGCGATGGACCGCGATCCACGATCAGTGCGGGCCGCTTGGGAAAGAAAAGTTTGTCCTGCGCAGGCCGAGTGCTCACTCCGAAAACAAGAATAACATGAGAAAGGTCACTGATGTCCTTTTCGATCTTTTCAGAAACCATAGGTTTGGAATGGTTGGATCAGTTTGGTCCCACCCAGTGGTGAAAATTGAGTGGATTGCCGGATTGCCCGGCTGTGACTTTTCTCATGGTTGTCGGAATTTGGGGCATCTACGAGAAAGCCCATTGGCTGGGACAAACTCCAGCAGGCATTTGTCAAGTGTTGGGGGATGAACATTTGCCCCAGAAGCCATCAAACTCTACTGTGACCGACATTATGGGCCATAGTTGTAATATTGTTGTAATCATAACCATCATGAATCATGGAGAAGAACATATATTGGATAATATAGATCATATTGGATATGCACACATTATGTTTATTATGTATCCAAAATATAATTCTACAGAATCTAAATGTAGCTTTATCAGATGTCGTGTATGAAACCTCAAAGACCTGCCACCGTCCGTCCCTCCTTGAGACCTGAGGCATCGAAGACCTCCCGAAGACGCGACGTGTCCAGCAGTTCTCTGAAATTATGTGTATTTATGGTGTGTATTTTTCATATATAATAATGTATTATATAACTATATATATATTTATATATTGTTTATACTGAATATTTCTCAAGTTTGAACGGAAGAAATGATGCTTGCATTTGTTTGTATTAGACTTTGGAGGTGCTCAACTTTGACCAACATCCTGCGTGTACATGTGTTTTCCCTCTGGTGTAGACCATTTTGCCATCGAAAATTTTAGATTTCCCATCGCCATCTTTTTTATCGCAAGAAAAGTGCCGCTTTCTATTGGCTCAGCCGTGGGCACATGACCCTTTTGGGTGGTTCAAATTTCTTTGGTTGATTAGCCTCCCATGTTGGTTCGTCAAGTCCGCCCTTGGGAGTGACCCCAATTCTTGTGGGTCAAGTCGCCCTGCGGTCACCTCATTGTGAAATCGGGTGAAATCCTGGTGAAATCTGTCAAAATGGGTCAAAATCGGTGTTTTCCTGCAGTTTTTATCGCACTTTTTCATGGGAAAATCATGGGAAAATCTCAACATCACATCCCCAGTTTCCATCTCTCCATCGCCTTCCGTGACATGGACAGTGTCACAAGCATCTCTGGGCCATCTGCCACCACCGAGCCTAAGCTCGATGGAGTTCACCAGAAAAATCGATTTCACCAGAAGAAATGTGGACCTACACAACCAACAAATGTGACATTCACGGGATTGGATTGAACAACACAGTTTCAGGAAAGTCACTGTTTATTTAATGCATATGGAAGGCAAAACGTGTCACTTTTGGCATAAAGTCTGGGAAATGTGAAAATAGGAAACACAATTCGAGATTTCAGAACCTGTATATAGATGATGCATAATTAATGATACATATCTATGAACCACAACCCAGTACAGCAATTGCCTGGATTTCATTTCAAGATAGCTGGTGCTCAAGGATGTCCCCATTCAGTGGAAGATCAATTAAAGACACGCTTTGAGAAATTCCATCAAGTTCCCATATTTCAAACCGACAAGACGTAAAACATGGGAAATGTTCATGAACTATCCACCAAGTCAAATATGGGGTATCATTCCTGAAAATGTGGTGGGATCGTTTCATTAACTATCCACCAAGCAAAATAGAAACAACCACCAGAGTCGCCCTGCAGTTGTTCACACGCTCGGCTACCAGGGTGTGGCCTGAGGAGGCTGTTCTAATCAATTCTTGGATGGTTTAAGCGGGATGCGCAAGAACTGTGGCGATCTTGGCTTGCGATTTATGATGGCTTATGGTTTTGTCACAGACCATTTTTTGCCAGAGAGTATCAGAACATCCATGCGCCAATCCTCACGAAACACGCAATTCATATGCATTTTGACCAGGTGTGCCCCATGAAATGACGGTTTCATCCAGCTTTGGGAAGACAATTCGGACTTCAAGAAGAGGGGTTGGCGCCTCCAAAGTAGTCGCCCGCAATGAGCGTAGCACGGACGTGCTCCTGCAGTCGTTGGGCCCGGGTTGACATGCGCCAGGATGCCGATGTGACAAATACGTTGGAGCGCAGGAGTTGGATGATCCTTCCCCTCACAGTCGGTGACGATCACCGAAGCCCTACCGGACTGAATGAGATAGAAGGCACGACCCACCTGAACCGTTTCGCTGAGGGGGGAACAACCCGAAAGCTGGATGCCAGGATGGGGTTCTTACTGCAAGCGCCCAAGAATTTGGAGGTTTCATACCGATGTTTGCACATCAATTCAGTGCTGCGATCTGGTCACTTACAAGCCACCCGTATGGCAGGTCATAGCCGTCATAGACCCTTTCACCAACTGAGTTTGCCAACTTCTTCTTGGCGTACCAGCTTTTCGCCTGGCCTGAGGCAGGTTCTCGCTGCTTGTTTGTCGGTTTTCTGCCAGGGTACTCTATTGGACCAGTTCATGCCATCTTTGCCAAAGGGGGTCATGAATCACATTTCCACAAAAAGGTTCACCTACTGGGCTGGATATTTCAGGGTTCCTTACTCTATCTCCTCTATGGAAAGATGACCTTGATGAAACTGACTACTATCCAATTATATCCAATTACCCACCAAAAGGTCCTATTTGACCTTGAAAAATATGGAAAAGGATGAGGAAATATCAAGACCCCTATATTTTCTTCCCCAATTCTGTATATATCACGTATTTATCCGCAACAGAACCACAAAGAGCCCGACATTCACCGCTTGACACAGTTCGGTACCTCCAGGTTTTCAGTTTCAAGTCTCGCGCCAGCTTTGGGAGCCTCGTGCTTAGCGTAGCCAGGAAGCCAAAGCTCCGGTTCGTTTGGTTCATCACTTGGGAAGTTGATCCAAAAAGGGGTGATCCGCAATAGTGTGTTCACAAACAAAATCAACATTGTATTACTATTACTATTATCATTATCATTATTATTAATTACTATTATTCTTATTATTATTATCATTATTGTCATTGTTACTATTATCATTGACATTGTTTTCATTATCTATTATTGTTATTAATGATAATAATGATAAGAATAAGATAGCACTAAGAAAACCCCGAGAAATGTTGTCGTATTCATCATCGAACCATCCATTTGGGAGGTTCATTACTTGAACCATACCCACTTGGAATCAGAATTGCACGGGAGAAAAACCGCTTCGATATTTGTATGACCCACTGACAAAACTTACCCACAATAATTCATATGCCATAATGGCTAACAGCAGTCGATCGTAGGGAATGGCAGGACTGGTGATGGTGAGCTGAAATCGCTATCTGGACATCATTAGATTATAATAATTGAGCCAGAATCATAATGTCAGCTGCACACTCTATGGGTCAAAAATTGACCCCGTGTTTAAACTACGGGGAGTTCCTTGTAGCGCTTCCCGTGGTGACTTGACACATCACATCCATCACCCGTGGTGACGGTGACCGTGACGGGCGGCTCGCAACTGGGAAGTTGTCTTCTAAAGAGAGGGACCTGAGCTGCCGATGGCTGCGGCCATGATGGCTGTCTACTGATGGGTCACAGATGGCGCAAAAAAATTGAAGCGGGAGTTCGTTTTCCCAGAAGTACTTGTCTAGTCATTTGATTTTTTGGAAGTTGATGAAGAGTATTTTGAGTTCAAAATACCATCAAACCATTAAAATCTTATGGAGCTCCCACTGAACCATAGTAGAATCCCATTGAAATCTCATTTTACCATTGAAATGGCCATGTTACAACAACAATGTCGGAGGACGCCCGCTGGGTGCCCCCGACCGACCGCAGAAAGGCAACGGTGGTCTCGAATCTGCGGCGTTCCTTTCGAAGCTGGTCGAAAATGGGGGGATTGGGATTGACCCATGGATTGGCCCAGTGATGCCAATGAATCACCACTGGATGGATAGCTATAGAAGACTGTAAGAGGGATGAGAATAATGATGATGATTAGAGAAAATATGTTGCCATGAAACAATAGGGATGATGAATACTTCAACCAACGGATGGAATAGAATACCCTATTTTCAGACAAACCCATATGGCTGTACATACCGTCATAGCTGTGGGTAATATCACAGCTTGACACGAATAGACCACTGAAAAGTGGGAGGGAATTGGGATCCGATGCTGCTGGCTGATGGTAGTTGCCGCCATCGTTGTCACGGCATTGGACCCAAAAAGATTGTCTCCAGTTTGACCAACGCAACTGGAGCTCCTCATGACACATGAAATATTGCTCTGAGATTGGTGGCACCCGGAGTGAGATTTGGATCCGGGAAACCATACCCCATCGGCCCATTCTTACCGGTGAGTTTACCACGACCAAAAATGGCCAGTTTACTGCAGGAAATCCAGCAACCCGATGCAACCCCGCACCTCTTCATTGTCGCAGTCCTGATAGAAATAGGACCATAACCTTCGTGCGAACTGCAGAAATGTGAGCCGTGGCCTTCTAGAACAACATCTCCACTGCACTTTTTCAGACATTGGACTTTCATATGCCTTTCTTGGATGTACATCCCAGTTGATGGTAGTCACCTCCATCGAAATTTCGCATCACATGTTAGCCATGATCAGCTTCCAAAGGTCTGATTTTCGACCTGGATGTAGCTCACAGATATTGAATTACTTGCAAAATCGCCATGTTTAGTACTACACTGTCCATTTTTGTGGACTGTCAATCAATGTTGAACATTTTGAAGCATACACTAAGTGGATCTAAGTGGCATGTTTTCCTTCGAAGCCCTGTTGATGCTCCCAGGCAGAAACTTGGCCCTCCAACCCCTGGAAGCATCCGCACGTCCTGAGGATGCCGTCGGCCAGTGGATGTTGGCTGGGTGTTGGTTGGGTTGGATCCCTGTTGGTTGATGATTCTTTCGATCATTCTACCCAATCTAGTGGAGATTGTCATAATTATCCATGAAGCATCTCTTCACTATATCATAGTAGTTGGTATCATAATTATCACAATCTAAACAAGTGGTTGATGAATCCCTTTCTTAACCCATTTTTTCGGTTGCGCCTCATGGGAAGCATCGACATGCTGGACTTGGTGTGGATGTAGCTCCTGAGGCGAACGTTTCATCGCAGCTTGAGGTAGGCTCTAGTATTGTGAATGGGCTAGAAAATCACCTATATGATATGTATATATATATATATGTGTTTGTAATTTGAAGAAGTTTATTCCTAAGATTGTCTGGAACATCATGAATAGATGATTATCCTCAATCATATCTGGAAATGATCCAAGTTATAGATGCTTATCCCATGTGTTCACGTACTTTCTGTTATATAAGTTAAGATTGGCCATTCCCATGCTAAACCAAAACGTGCAAGCTCCAACCCAAAAAGCCGCACCTATGTTCCCCTGTTCCCCTTTTTTACTGCATATGTTGCAGATTACCGCATAAATTCTTCGTGGCAGATATCCCATCAAATATTCCCATAATTCCCTGTATATATTCTACATACACAGTATATCCCTACATCATTTGGTAAACCCAATGATAAACCGCAAGAACTCACCACCAGAAATGGGTGGCAAACCCTCGAACTTTCTTCGAGGTTTATGGCATTGGGTGTCATAAAACATACCTGGGCTGATCCGCCAACTTCCCAGGTGACTCGGGGTCCATTTCACCAATGGAGTGGCAACTTCGACCTGACGGCGACCAATTTCCCTCGAAGGATGGGAGTCTTTGAACCAAGAATGGGAAGAATCGAAGAAGATTCACCTCAAAATAGCTTTCAAAATGGGAAAATGAAGCCAACTAAACCAGCTAACTATGGAGATATCACCAAAATATGAACCACCAAATGGAATCCAAATGGGGATTTCAGTAACTAAAGGGTCTTTTTCCCACCGAAATTATTGGGGGATGTATAGCCTAGAAAAGTGAACGTTCAAAAATTAAACATTGGGACATTCGCCAAGCAAGAATGTGGATATCGACGACGGGATATTACCCCAACCAACTAATCAACAAACCCATCTGGTTGATGACGTCAAGAGAAAAAAAACAAAATCAACAGGGTTGCAATGGAGTTGTAGCCCAGAAATGCAGGGCAAGAGCCGGCAAGAACGGTTTGTATAATTGGAACATTGGAACATCACGGAGATGTTGATTCGCAAATATGTACATGGGTACAATGGAAGTATCAACCGCACTGATGGTTTTCTTAAAGCAGACCCACCAAAACGGAAATTATGAACTGGTTTCATTGCTACTTATTTAGTCAACTACATAAAGAAACACGAGGTTGAACCATCCAAAAAAAAAACAGATTCAGGCAATGCCATCAGTGGCGACATGTTGCAGAGATCAAATCTTTATGGTACACCAGAATTTTCCCCCCAGACCTGAGCCATGGGGTCCTTCTTTTCATGGCATCCCATCGCCCGTGGCGTGAAGTTCCGTGGGGATGCGCAGGTTCTGAGCCAGTGATGTGGCGGTTGGATTGCGTGAACCACTCTGGGGATGGTTGGAGACCATGCAAGCATATGTAGATATGCATAAAATATATACATTGGATATGTCTATATATACAGAAAGAAAGAGATAGAGAGAGAGAGAGATGTGTGTGTGTGTGTACATGCATGTACATGTACACACTAATTACTGTATCCCTTGGGTGGGAAAAATGTACCTGAAACCAATGATTTCTTCTCCCAGTCAGTGCGGAATCGCGCGACACCTGCCCCGACCATGATCTACCGGTGGCCCTATGCGTCAAATTCTTCAACTAGGACGAAGGCAAGGGCGATCGTCACTCCATGGACCAATGATATATAAATATAATTTAATAACATACATATGTGACACTTATGGGTGCAAAAAAGGTAAACATCCATGACCTGACATCACATTGCCTTCTCAAGGTGGAGATCAAGTCCAGCCCATCAGCACTCCATTTTTTGCAGTTCAAACAAATGCCGTTTGTGGGTCACACTTTGGACGCGGCTGTATCTAACATGGCCAGCGACCCAGGCTTGAAATTCTCAGGGTCACCTTGCCAACACACGCATCTCAAGCCTTTCCTGGAACTTGAGACGTTTTGATCATTTACGTCAATTACAGGAGGACTTGGATGAACTTCACCACAAGGCTCACGTCAGAAAATGAGTATTCGAATCTGCGTTCGAGGGGGTTACCCTTTAGCATGTTTGGAAACACACAGTTATTGGAACAATCATCCAAGTATCTGCTCTTACAAAGAATCATACCACTTGGATGAGAATCCCAGCTAGTAAGTGACTCAAAACCCCTGGCAATCCCCGACTCCTGAGTGTTGCGATATCGCTCTGAACCACCAAGTACAATGTTAACTACGTCGGATATATCCCCACATGTCCCCATGTTTGCTTCTTCGAATCCCCATGCTTCTTGGTTGACAAACCAATCAAAACTGTGGTTTTTATCGATAAAGAACCACCTGGGATGCACATCCAAGCACCCAAGTTGTGCTTCTCATCACTTGTGAGGACCAAGAAGCCTGCACCGTCTGCCGTTGATGGCATCTATTGTCCAATAGCAGGATGGTTCATAGAGAATGATTTATGAATGATATATATATATGCATATGCATGTGGGAGGGTACATCTGTTTACATCCATAATGGGTATCATGATGTATTCTGGCAGCGCAATTTGTGTCTATGCCTGGACAAATGTGAGGTCCGTACATGGCCAAAGTGTGTATGCGTTCATGAAATCCTTGCCCATGCAAACTGCTTCAAAACCAGATGTAACACCTGAAAAACTGCTGATGTCATGCAGGTGTCATGGCCCTGCATCCAGCAAATCTTGTTTTCTCTGGCGCGGTCGGTTTGGCGGTCAACAGCTTGTTGCAGACATCAAGAAATGCTGAGCTATACACATTTAGATGGGAACTCTTGTTCACTTGAAATCCAGGTGACTTGGATTGTATTTGATTCCTCTCGTTCATGAGTTCGATGAGTTTAGTGTATCTAAGTTTCAACTGTAAACAGAAAACTGCACTTACTAAGCAGCTTTGCTCACTGCAACGCGCAGGCAAAGCCAGGCTACAGGCTCGGAATCACTTCCACCAAGGGTCAAGGCCGGTGCGGAAGTCCTGCTCAGTCCATGGGCTCAACGCCAACTTGCCCTCGATGGTGGTGGTGTGAGCCAAGGCCAAGGACAGTGGGGCAGGGCCACGCACCACCTTGCCGTTCTCATCGTACTGGGAGCCATGGCAAGGGCAGCAGAACNATCCACATCTCCCGCAAGCTGCGCACCACCGCCACCACCTGCCACAGGAGGCACGAAGTACCAGAGGTAGCAGCCCAAAGCCACCAAGACCGGGATGCCAGCGGTGGTCACCAGGACGAAGTTCATCAGCTGTCGGCGCCTGAGGAAAGAGTTGCAAGTCTGAGTCTTCAATGATTTCAGAGCACACCAGAGCTCGCGTCTTTAGCTTCTGTAGTTTGCGCATGACAGTAGTCGGACGATTGAGGTGAAATCACAAGAAGCTTCTTCCAAAAAAGTCAACAATCGTATTTGGTAAGTCGACAGCGACCATCATGATCAAAAAGCCCCTGCTACCCGGAGTATCCCTTTGCGAGTGGTTAGTCCTCACTCGAGGAGGTTTCGTGTTGGTTGACCCATTTTGCAGGTCATATCCCCATGTTTTTTGCGCGAAACATTCATATGTTTGGGCTTAGTCAAATCTCCCTGCAGGCTAAGTTCGTGTCATACTGTTGGTCAAATCCCCACATTCTCATGGCCGACCTTAGGTACCCTAACAACACGTCAATTTCATTCCATTTCCGGCTCGTTAGTCTACATGTTCCCCAGATGGGCAAAAGAAATAGTAGCGAACCAAAAAAAAACAATCCAACATGATCCAATGGGATACGACGGGAAAACACAACGCATTGGATGGCATTGGTTCTACCTCACTGCCACTTTTTTGTCTTTAATGGTATGTCAATGGTCTTTAGATGTCTTTAGCATTGTTTCTATTGTCTTGGGGCTCATTCAGGCTTACTCAAAGGCTCATTCATTTTGGGACCCCAAAAAATGATAAAAATGAATCTTGTTGTGGCCCAAAACACCCACAAAGATGGGTTCCATACCACCCCAAGCTTCACCGCGTACCCCGTTCATCCCCGGGAGCAGCCCAGGCGCTGCATGTCCGGCACGAAGCCCGTGTACTCCCCCGCAGCGCGCATGGTGCTCACTTCGCCACGCGACACGCTTGGAGCCTTCCAGGAAAGTCTCAGAAATAGGAGCTTGACTCAAGGCTTAAATCAACACAAGTGAGAGGTGTTACTGAAACAAGAGGAGATTTGCTGTAACTTACAAAAACGGAAGTCTAACCGCCTAAAAGTTGTGGGTTTCACGAACAAAGATGCTTTTCGGCCGACTGCCCGCACCTGTGGGCCGACGAAGGCACTAGTGGCCGCCAAAGCGGCCAGCAAGCCCACGATCAACACCTCGGCTGGTGATTTTTTTGGATCATGGGACAGAAGAGGCTACAACCGGTCTGTCCAAAAAAGGTGAATTTGGGGATTGTGTACACAAAAGAGTTATGTATCTACCGGAATCTATCATCATCTACTATGCATATCACATGTCTCTTTTTCTGTCAGGTCAGGCATCCTGTCATCAAAAAAGATGGCAAAAGGCTCTGCAGAAGCATCAAAGTCCACAAGTATAACACACAATTTCTGCACCCGGTATATTGGCACGGATCATCTATATCTTCAAAGGTTATATTCAGCTCCCAAACAACGTAAGTTGAGAATCCAAGAGCCGTGAGTGTATTGAATCACCAAGAGTCTCTGTTGATTCCGGAAACCACAACTCTAGGGTTTTCTGAAGGGTGAGGTATGCAGTATGTCCCAACCATTGGTTCTTACCTCTTGTCTTTTGTGGTTCTTGAGATTCCCAATGCATAAGGCTTCTGTCGGAACCTACATTTCTGGTTCGATTTAAAGCCCCAATCTGGTCACCAACTGCAGTCACGGCGCCAAGCCCCTCATCGCACGAGAGTTTGCCATCGCTGTCGAAGCACGCGCTAAAAATCGAAGTAAAAAAGCTGCGGATTTTGCCTGGGACCCTCCTAGGAACCCTGTCATAGTGGGGTTCCAAGTGTACCTGCTGCACTCACGACAGAACCATGCTTTCCAAGCGCACTTTTCGTCGCGGTGGCTTCGCGGTTCGTTTGAGCTTTTGTATTGTGGAGACGTGTAGGGTGTAAGCCAAGATGCTGTCTTACAAGCAAGTTTTGATGTGAATCCAGGCTGATTTGAACATGAGAAGACACATGCGCAACGAACTAAGCACAATTTGGTGTTGTGTAAAGAATCATTCTGACTTTCTGGAAAGTCTACTAATGACCTTGGAGAAATGGAAAATAGCTAGCTCCAAGCCGAAAAGGTTCAGCAGCTTCACTTCTCTGTAAGCTGCTGACGACTACTATTAATACACTCACTCAGAGTCCCATTCACTTCCACCAAGGGTCAAGGCCGGTGCGGAAGTCCTGCTCAGTCCATGGGCTCAAGGCCAACTTGCCCTCAATGGTGGTGGTGTGAGCCAAGGCCAA
>BGPT01001885.1:52142-81322 GCA_003297045.1 Symbiodinium sp. clade C Y103
GATCAGGTAGTAGGGCTCGCCCTTCAATCCCTGCACCAGCTCACGGTCGTTGTCCTTGTGGCCCTTCACCCAGGCCTCCAGGGTCACGGGATTGCCATCGACATCTCCCGCAAGCTGCGCACCACCGCCACCACCTGCCACAGGAGGCACGAAGTACCAGAGGTAGCAGCCCAAAGCCACCAAGACGGGGATGCCGGCGGTGGTCACCAGGACGAAGTTCATCAGCTGTCGGCGCCTTACGTGTGATTCTCAGGTCTTGTTTACTGGAGATGACGAGACCTTCATACAGCCCGCCCAAAGCCTGCAGTGAGTCCAATCTGCTCAGCTCACACCAATGTAGGTGGGCCCACTTGCTTAATGTATCCATAGATATATGTATATGTATATATACAAAATATAATGAAATGATATGAATATGAAATAATATAATGTAACAGAAGATAACATAATAGAATAGCATAGACCAGACTAGAATAGAGTATAATACAAGTACATATATATATATATACATACATGTTACATTGGTTTTCCTATCAATCCCCTAACCAGATCACCTCAGCAGGCCCAGTGGCTGCATGTCCGGCACGAAGCCCGTGTACTCCCCAGCCGCGCGCATCTGGCTGAGCTCACCCCGCGGAGGTCCGCTGGGCGCCTGGCAGGTGGATCTTGAGGATCTTGGGGATGGGATGATCATTGGATTGGTTGAAGGGAAAATCTACAGGAAACCATGGTTTTTCCATTTTTTCCCATGAAATCTGGGGGTGTCCTGTAAATGTTCCCTTCAACCATTCCAATGAGATGAGGGATCAAAGGTGTCACCCAAAAATATGGCTTGGCACTGAACTCACTGAAGCTGGCAACTTGAAAGTGCTCCATCTCTGGTTGCCTTGCGGAAGAACTTCAATTTGCGACCGGGGAAGCTCCATGACCAACATTCCCAGAACCCAGCACTCCCAAGTCGCCTGTGGCCCAACAAAGGTGCAGGCAGCCAGCCCCAGGGCAAGCAACACCTGGAGCCACATGCCATATTGGGGTGGTATGGTGTGGTATGGTGAGGTTCCAAACCCCCCAAAAAAAAACCTTAAAATCTGATCACATCGGCAGTGAGGTCAGAACCCCCAAGTGGCCATTTGAACTGGTTCTGGCCACGGTTGAACATCGTGGGGGGGCCAATTGAGACTTGAAGACAACATGACCCGGTAGTGTACAAACCCCAACTTGGCCACTTCAAGAGGAAATTCACCATCAACCATTGGGGCTGCATTCCTTGCTGCCACGTTACTGCGAGGCCCTTCATCTCTCGTGTCTTGGCCATGCTGCTGAAAGGGGGTCGCCACCGAAGTCACAGACGGCACTGGAGCCAAATGTGCGCCATCGTCAGGGCAAGGGATTTAGCCAATGACTACAGGTGGGATGATATCCGATAGGAATTTGGAGGTAGGAACTGCTATCGGGACTGGGTTTTTATGTGCAACTCTTTGATGATGATTCAATTCGTTGTTCCGATACGCCCAAGAATCTTCTGTGTTCAGACTTTGGGGACTTACCGTCAAGTCATTGGCTTTCAAGGTGTTTCCCCATGTTTCCCTAAACAACGAAACATGCTTTGCCACTAAAAAAATACCAAAATGGGGGAAAATCTTGTCCCATCCCTCCAGGCTCGGATCATCCCGCCTCAACAATGGCATCCCTCCGTATCTTCCGAGTCCCACTGGCGGAGCTGGTGGTGGTGACCCAGGTGAGCCAAAGGTTGCCATTGATGGGGTAAACCCCCGATGACCTGTCATCAACATAGAGTACTGAGCAACAAAATCTGAACAGTGTGATGTGGTGTTCAAGCCGTCACGAGCGGTGGCAAAAAAAGAAAAACATACGCATCTTTCAACGGTGTTGGATGATGCAGCCATGAATCAATGTAGACTGCCTGCCGACCCCTGATGGGATGCAGATGGGAAACAGCAAACCTTCAGTGATTAGGGTGAGAGTGGCTGACGTACCTCAATTTCTATCCATTTCTACCCAACCCGATTCTGGATGTGTGACGTGTCAGATCATCCATTTCTTGCTGTTTCTATCCCCACCACAGTATACCCTCTGGTAAACATGGCTGTATCCACACGCAATTCATGGCCCATGTCCGGGTGAAATTCCTCCGCAGTGTTGAACTTGCTTCCTGATTGTTGCTGGTTGCATTGGTTCCTTTTTGTTCCATTGGTTCCATTGGTGAAATCCCACCTTTCGTGGGCCACCTCCCCAGGGGAACCTCCTCAGTCTCGCTTGTGGCTGTGCCCGCCATGACAGTACTGGGCGGAGAAACAACGGCTGGGCTCAACTTGCTGGAAATCTGAGGCGAAATGGGAGCCCAAGATCTAGATCCACGAAAACCACATATTTGGGTTTTTATTTTGCGAGTCATAGATATGTGGAGGAAGAGATTTGTTTCATCCAAAAGCGCCAAGAAGTCAAAAGGTAGATCGCTGGACCCTGATGGCTTCCCACAACACGACAGCCGAGTTGCTCCAAGACCTTCATGGTGAAAGGGCACCTCGGCCGTGTGATGCCAAATGGGGGTTCATCCCAGGGGCCCAGGGGTCGATAACATATATTTATGCACATACTCACATGCACATGCACATACACATACACGTTACATTACATACATTCCACACATTCCATACATTACATACATTCCATACATTCCAGAACATAACATAACATAACATAACATAACGTAACATAGCATCACATCACATCACATCACATTACATTACATTAAAATACATTACATACATTCATATTTATGTATATATACATATATATGTATACAATATATATATATATACACATGTACATACATATAACCCATGGGCGACATATAACTGGCGGGTTGCAACCGAAGGCTTTACCACTTTGACGCCTCAAAGTTTGAGTGCCAAACAGTTCCAATCTCTCCAGACTCTGTTTCTTCGGGAAGTGCATGCCACATGTTTTTCGGACAGCTCTGCCCCCCACCAGTCCCAGGCGTCCCCCACGAAATCAACTCCTTATGGTGAAACTTTCCAGCCTGGGCGATGAAGCATTGATGAACCTACCATGTTGGTATGGGTGTTCAGACCCAAACCTGGTACTAAAGTACCTACCATGTTGGTTAAAGGATGGCGATGAAAGGATTCTCGCATCAAATTTGGTCCAAGGCCAAGCTGCATGATGCTTGACCACGTGGCAGCCTGCCTCCTTCCAAGCCTGAGGCAAGATACAGATATTAGAATCTCTATTTTGGAGGAACATAACCCATATCATATTATATATATATATATTATATATATATATAACCTATATACATGCATAACCCACGTTTATGGCATACATATATGACCTGCATATCTATAACCTGCACATGTATACGTGTATATATATATACGTATACATGTATACTGTATGTATATAACTCACAAGAACGGAACATGGAATTTCTGGTGGATTTCATTCACTTTCCAGCGCTTGACCCTTCAATCCTGACCGTTGTTGCTGGAAGATGCCCATCGGTGATGCTTAGATTCCCAGATCGCTTGGCATTGCTTGGCCCTTTTTTGACTCCCATTTCTTCGGGATATAGTTCAATCTCATGTTTCGCGATTAAATACCCATTATTGCTAGTAAAGTAAAATCCTTGGCTTTTCGCGGTTAGAATCCCTGTTTGGTTGCTCAAATCCCTATCTGTTGCTGTTTCAATTCCTTTTTTTGGCAGTTCAAATCTACATGAAAAAATAATGAAACGCACTTTTTCTACGCAGATTTCCCACATTGGTCAGCAATAAGATCCACATCTTTGGTCAAAATCACTTCAGGATTGCCTGCCTGGCACATTCGATCCACGCTTCCTGCGGTGATCGTGTCATCACCTGACAGGGCTAGAAGGTGGCTGAAGTGGGGGGGAAATGGATGGTATGCATATATCTATATATGTACATACATACATACATTTATCCCATAGCAATAATAACAATAACAACTATAATAACAATAACAATAATGATGATAGTAATATATTTTTGTATACCCATGAATTTTGGAGTGATTTCACCCTGGAAGATTGGAAATCAACTGCTTCAGTCGTTTTTTGTCAACTCATCGCAGCTCCCAGGCCTGGAACAAACCTCTCAAAGCTCGCCTGGGCGAGATTTCCCCTGGATCAATGGAGTTGTATTCAGGGGAAAGAGGGCATGGTAACACCAAACCCCAAAGGGTCTTTAGCAGCAAACATGTGTATGTATATGTATACATATATATATACCTTGTGTGTGTATATGTATATATATATATATATAAATATAATACTGTGTGTATATGTGTATCAAAACATATATGTATCGAAATCATCAACACATCGACAATTTCAGTGCAAATCATTGATTCGGGGATAATTTTGGGAACCGTAAGTTGGATAGCCGAATCCCCTGGATGTCCCATCAAATTCCGTTAAAGCAAGACTAAGGATAGGAACTGACACAACACCGGAAAACCACCCAAGGCGATGAAGTCAAAAACAGCACCAACTGGGCCTTTCACATCAAATATCTCGGTCGTTCGAATGGTTTTTCCACGAGCTCCACAGGTGATCCCAACAAGGACCATCCCAGAACCCGTTTTAGCAAGGGTAGTAGCACCTTGTAGTAGAAGTTCTGCTGAAACTTCTGCTCAAAAAGCGTGTCGATGGCACTAGTGTACACCACATGCACACCTCGGGGCCGTTTGTGGCGTTTTCTCTGAGTGCAATGTGGAGTGTTTCTTTTAGCGTGTTGCTGGTTGTGGTGTTTGCTATACCACCCAATAATTTAATCCCAATGTCTTTGGATGTGGTAAACCCAACAATTAGAAACACCATAAATGATGGCCTATTATAAATCATCTACAAATCATGGGTATATCCGATAATTAATCAACTACAAACGGGAGATGATTTATCATTGTGGGTTCACCTCATTAACATTTCTTATTTTGACCTATCCCCAATTATCAACATCTTCCATGGGGGATTTAAGTGACCCCCAATGATAGATGCTTCAGATTCGCGCTTATAGCCAAACATCATTTCTGGCGATCAGCTTTTTGGGGACCATCCCATTATCGCACTATATATCCATTATGGCAGGTTTGATATACGATACAATACCCATATTTGCCCCCATTGCCCCCATTTTTTGTGGTGACATCTCCCAACAAATCGCCATTTCTCCAGGCTTTTCACCGAAATTCCCCACGCATCCTGGAAGAATTTGACCTAGAGGCTCCACTTGATCACTAGGACCCCTGCGGCAGTTGGGCGGCCGTAGATAGGGCACCACGTGTGTTTCAAAGGCCCTGCGCATCACTGCCTCGGCCACGGCAGGGTGCTATAATGGGATTAGAATAGAGATATGATGGGAATATAAAATAATATATTCGTATATACATATAAATATAATAACAATGTGAAATGTGGGTGTGTGCAAAAAAAATGCTGGATACCCGGTGTTTTGCCACTTGAACTGGTCAATTCGGGTACCCAAACCCAAATCAAACCACGTTGCTTCTCTTTACGTACACTTCCATGCGTTGTGTTTCGAGAGTCTTGATGTCGGAATTGAATCTTAATTGTTGCTGATAAAATCTTGATGTTTGCGGGTCAAATCCCAAGTTTGGCTGGCCAATTTTGGGGCCAGGCTGCGCCCCCAGATGTTCCTCGGGCCCCCAACAGCATTGTGGAATTCTGAGCGCACCGTGGAACGGTTTCAACCCCCCAGAAACATGAAAAAGTTATTGGGAATTCTATGAATTCTCATCCCTTGTTTGGAGGATGGAACTAAGAAATATGTAAGAAATATGGATGAACCACCAACAAGTCATGGAATTCCCTTGTAGAAATCTGAGTTGAAATTGGGATATTTCACACATCCATTGTTTTCTAAACCCATTCAAATCTCAGTGGAAGTAGCGATCCCAGACAATTCAAAAGTTCTCGGCTACCAGCTACTTAGAGCATCGTTGACTCCATGAAAACCTACTGTTTTGCCTTGGGATGGACATTGGTACCCTTCTGTTCACATCAAAATCGCTGGCTGAAGATGGATCGTCATTCTCGAAAAATGTGGTATCACCATCATTTAGCCCCCTATTCAACTCCCATTAGACAACAAAAAAATAAAACATTTGTGTTGCTCAAACACCCTTTGAATCACCATTCTTGGTAATTCATAGGTAACAGGCACCATTCCCGTTGGTCACGCGAATCTTTTTCAGCAGTCCCGGGGTCGGCTGTGGCCAGAGGCATCATGGACTCCGAGATGTCTGGCTTCTCCCATCGTTTCATAGGTGATGAAAACACATACGAGTAAGACCATTTATGGCTGTTTGAATATTGGGCGGAAGGGATTGTACATACTACACATACGTATACATATATATATATATATGCATGTATATCATATCTTGATGCAAATAATGTATAATGTACATGTATATGATTAAATACATGTATGTCTTAGCCCTAGAAATTGCAAGACTATTTGGAAATCAGCATGAATGATCTTTGTTTTGTTTCTCTGGAGCCTGCGCCAGTCCTTCTCAACACTGTGAACCTAACTATCTGCTATTGAAGGCGCACGGCGTTCAGAGCGAAAAACTTGCGCACGAGATGTCCTCGCAGAAGCACTTCCGACCCAACAGTCCTTTATATCATGACATTTTGTTATGCTTGATTTAGCAACAAAAAGCTGGACGATTGGTCGGAAGTCAGCATGGTTCAAACCTGGGTCCAAGGAAAGGATGGTGTTTGGTTTTCTCTTCAAAATACTGGCCCGTTTTTTTTTCGCCCAGACCCATACCCAAGAGGTATCTTGATCTGAGGCACCTTCATCCACCTTTGATGGCTGACGGGACAGTCATGTGCTGGCGCATGCTTCACAAAATGCTTCGTTGGTAGCAGCAGTCAGCCTGTTGAGCAGGGCGTGGAAATCCCCCTTTTTTTCAAGGGAAAATCATCTAGAAACAGAAATCTTGATATATCAGTGACTTGCCACTACCAGGCAACAGATTACCTCTCAACCTTCGTTGCAACGGGTCCATTCTGTCCCCATGTTTGTGAGTGACCTTCCCATGACCTGGCAAACATCGGCAAACGCTAGCTACTCCTCGTTGATATATGTATATCATATACTCTGTATATGTACATGTGGATACATGTATACATGCTATATGATTTGTCCTTTTATTGGCATATCAGATTGATTATTATTAGGAAATCATCTGTAAACATCTATAGTATAATTGATCGTCGATTGGACATAAAGCAAGGCATCTTCCATCGCCGATCGCCAGCTGGGATGCATTTATCTGTGTATATATATATATACATATACAGTATCTATAATTGATGTGTATAGTTACTACAATTAGACACATATATATATATATATATATTTATTTATATAGCTACTTATTCAAAAATCAAAGAAGGATAAGATCTTACAAAGTTATCCCTCGAAACGCCCTTTTCTTCGCGCCTTCCGCGACTCGCGGCTCTGGCAGAGCTCATGGCTGGCGGACATGTTTTCCTCGAGATGTCAGTGTAAAACCAACGAAAAATTGGCATTGAAGCATTGAAAATGTGGTTTTAGTCCGTGAAAATGAGGATTTGACCGGTGAAAATGGGGATTTAACCAGTGAAGATTTAACCAGAAAATGGGTGCTTTAACCAATGAAAATGAGATAGTTGTGGGGATATAACAAGAATGAGTAATGTGGTAAACCCAATACAATATCATAAACCTCCGATATTGGAGGGTACATACCCCCACATTTCTGGTGAAATTGGGGATAGCTCATAGATGGGCAATGGAGCGTTGATGGGGATTCACCTACGATGTGGATGTCATTGGATATACCACTAAGATGTTGTGGGAAAAAAACTGTTGTGGGGATTTTTGGGGAATCTTACCTGCAAAAATGGAGATTATTGGTGATATCAATGAGAAATTAGGAGTATTGGGAAACATATGTTGCAGCCGTTTATCCGTTGATTGATTGCGCAAAAATGGGAGCGACCAACTGCTGCAACCGAGGCCTGAAATCGGAACATCGCCCAAGATATTGGCATTATCCAAATGTTCATCATCCAACAACACCATCTTTGAGAACATCACCAAGCCAAAAAAGAGAGAATTTCAGGAACACCAACCCACAGTCGAGGTGCACTGCTTCGTTGCTCCATTTCTGTCCAGATCATCTCCATTACCTACAGGAAAGGGGTCCCGTAGTTAGCGACAAGTGACGCACATCACTTGGTGAACGGGATCAGGGGGAATATAACTATGGTTAGAACTTAAAAAAAAAAAAAAGCGGGGCCCTTCCTGTACAGGAACCCAGAAAATCGCCCATTTCTAATGGAAAGTCGCCTTCCCCCGACTCATGACTAGGCAGTCATTGGGTTTTTTTCTGCAAACGCCTGAAGTGCCAAGCAACGGAGTAGGCGTTCCAAGTCATGGCATTGTAGGTGCTATCTTTCCTGGTGAGGCCCCCCGAAAATCAAGAAAGGAGGTGCGGATCATTATACATCTACAATATATCAACTATATCATATATCATCATTATACTACAATATGATATATCACATGATACATCATACTACAATATATATATATATATGTATATCATATGATATATCACCAGCCCATGTGGAGTGGATGGAAAATAGAAATCTTCCAAACCAGCAACCAGTTTCTTGTTGTAGAGACTCTGTGCTAAGTCAAACGGTCGCACATCTTCGAGACGTTGCCACCTGGAATGGCTTCGGGGCAAAGAAGGGAACTGGTTACCCTCTGGCATAATCCGACTGAGGGTATCATTCCATCTATATAATCGGATTATACCATATGTATTATATATATCGGTCTAACCACATGGATTATACCATGCACACAGTATATCATCTATACCATTACAACCCATCTAAGCGGACTGACATGTTTTTCAGAGAAAACCATCAGTGAAAATGTCCCCTGATATCATGTTCGGTCTTATCTGAGAGTGGAAAATCCGAATCTCCACGAGTTGCAATGGTTGATGTCCACAGGACCTTTGGGTGCCCGTCACCATTGGGAACTGGCCACAACGGGGCCATCGAGCTGTTTTTTGTCGAGCTTGTGTTTCCATCCCAAAAATAAACCGCAATTGAGGATCATTTTCTCAAGTGAGGATGGAGACAAAACATGATTGAAATTACCAACTCGACTAAAGTCCAAGATTTCTTGGATGTATCTCCACTGGTGGCCTGTTGACTATACCCACGGAGTATCACTTTGCAGCCTTGGAGACCCCTTGACGTAGCCATTTTCAAATCTTGAAGTTTAACATGGCCATGGGAGTTTTCCAGGTGAGATTGCCAGAGAGTTCCGAAAGACATGCACTCCTAATCCAGTTCCCAATGATGCCGTGAGTGCCGGAGGTGTCACAGGCTATTTCACTTAGATAGCGGGGTGTGGCGGGGTGTTGAATGACTTGAACAGCCACACTGGGAGTATTGACACAAACGACAACCGACCTCTTTATGATGCTGAGCTTGGTCCCCTCGAAGCCCAGGCCGAACCTCGTGTTTCGAAAAGGAGGCTCCACCTTTCCTGAGCAAAATTCAAGCACAAAATCCATGTTCCAATGCTGAAACCTGTATCTCTTCGAAAGGCCATCATCTGTCGGAAAGATCGCCGTTCCAAGTGGAGAATTCCAGGGATGCTTGGGCCATGTGGGACATGTCAGCTATGTCATATCATCTTTGGTGGATCCCTGACATCCAATCTCCAGATATGCATCCCAGCTGGAATATGGTCCATGGTTTGCTCATCCACTAATCGGATAACCCGCAGATACCATGTCTGGGCATGACTCAAAATGATGAACTCCCCAAAATGGATGGTTGAAGACTAGAAATGACGAAAAGATGAATCTAAACATAAACATGTTTGGGGGTGCCCATGTGAACATTGGTACCCCATGTTCTAGCCAAGACCGGTTTACAAACGCTACGAGTAACAGTGACTGGCACATCATTCTCTTCTGGTTTTTCTAGGTGCCTTTTACAAATGCCTTATCCAAAAACCCTTCTGAAGTTTGGGGGTCACCAAGGAGGGACCGAGTCCCCATGAATCAAAGGCTCTGTATGCCAGACCATCTTTGGAATACTGTACTCGCAGCCACTGGATGTTCGCAGCAACCATCTCATGAGGCGACAAATCTTTCCCTGGGAATGATGATTTTGAGTAGAAAAATAGAACTGGGAGATGTAGGATATGTCTAAACCTAAAGATCTATCTGTCTGTAGTGTATTTACATATGCATGCATGCATGGATGTACGAAGGTAGGTAGATAGGTAGGTAGGTAGGTATGTAGGTATGTAGGTATGTGGGTATGTGGGTATGTAGGTATGCATGCGTGCATGCATGGCTGGCTGTCTGTCTGTCTGTATTCACTTATTCACCGTTTGCTGGGCATCTAATGTCAAAAGCTCTGTAAAGGTGGCTTCCATGACTGATCATCTTTTATGTTTAGATCGTTGCGAGATCGAAAAATCATCGGATGGTTTGGCAGACCCGTCCTAGCCGTCGCTCAAGTTTCAGGAGAATCCCACAGTTTGCAAAGAACTCGGGCCTCATGGGGATCAAACATGGCCGGCACGGAAATCGCCGAACCAAATGGGAATTCAAATGGGAACAACATGTGTATACATATGTCTATATATATATACATATATATACATATATATATATATACATATATACAGTCAGTGTATAATTGGGGGACTTTTCATTGCCATGTTTGACCACCAGAGGGTAGCTGAACCATCCAATTTTGTTTGACCCATATCCAGGATTATCCAGGTCGCCAAAAGCTCACCAACGTTTTTCCGCGAACTCACAGGTAGACAATATCAGTCAGGGCATACCTTCTGGTAAACTAAGATAGCTATTAAAATGGCCATAGAAATAGTAGATTTTCCCATGAAAAATTGTGATTCTCCATTTTCCATAGTTATGTGGCTGTTTACCAGAGGGTAGTCCCAAAAAAATGCCATTGCTGGTGGTTGAAATTGCTGTGGGAAACCCCAGGAAAGAGTCACCAGCATTCGGATCTCCCAATGACTTGTCAAGTCACCAGCATTTCCAGGTGATGTTTACGCACCAAAAAAACAGAAAGTGTTCAATATATATATATATATATGTACATATCCATATCCATATACTTCGCTTCCTTGACGCTAGCTAATATCCCGGAGTTAGTGAATAAGTTCGTCAGTACTATTTAGTAGATAAGAGTCAATTTAGTCATTGGGTATATCAAAGACTATTGACTAGCTCTTCTTATTGACTATTAAATGAACTATCAACTGTCAACTATATACTATTAACTATATACTATTAATTATCAACTACATACTATCAACTATCAACTGTCCACTATCAACTGTCAACTATCAACTATGACTATGACCTATTACCTATCAACTATCAACATTCAACTATATACTATTGACTTTTAACTTGTCAACTATTCACTACGTATTAAATCAACATTTATATATTACCTAATGTGGGTAAAACAAAGCCATAAACCATCCCCAATGACTCACCATAAATAGCTGGTATAAACCATTCCCAGTCATGGGTGGTTTATGGCATTGTTTTAGCCACATGGCTATGAGTCAAAACCCTGGTACCTAGTGAACATCAAAATAGCTGGGATGTATGGATGTTCATCCCATTAAAATAGCTACTGGTTTTGACCCATCCCCACATTCTTGAAACAATCCCAACCCCACTCTCCAAGGCGCAACTTCATCGGCAGCTTTCGGCTCACCTCCCGGGGCGCCCTCGATAAAACCAGCGCCGTGCTCGGCCGCGCCGTGTCAGCCGTGAGGGTCTTCGCCAGGTCAACGTCCTCGACGAACCTGTGAAAAACCATAGAGATCCCAGATGTTTGGATGGTAACTTCATGATCTTCATGGAAAGTCATGAAAAATCCACATGGAAAGGCCTGACCCATAATGATCCGAGGTTTTTCAGAAACCAAACAGATTGTTTGGCAAAGAATCCCATGTTCAATCATGAAAAAAAAGTCCCAACTTTTTCTGAAATCCTCATCTTGGATGCTTAGATCGACACATGGCTCGACTTATGGCTGGTCATCCCACCGTGAAGAATCCATGGTGCTTCATCGTCCAATCCTATGAGTTGGCCATTTCAAATTACCAATGGATGGTATACAGCTGGATGAATATTTGATGTCCCATTGGTAATCCCATCTTGGCATGGAAGCCATTCATATTGCGTCATATTCACTCAGAAACTTGGCATGGAATGATAATCAGAATATGATGCCATGAATATTTCCTAGATATCCAACTTACGTGCTGACATCATCTTGCCATGGCCGTGCCTGCCCATCTGAGTGAAGCAAAATCCCTCACTGGTCTTTTGTCGTAACTCATCTTCAAGGTCTTGGTTGTAGGTCCCTTGCCTGAACCAAGCAGAAAAATGGGGATATGACCCACAGAAATTGCAAACGAGAAAGGCGTCATGACAGTACTAAGCAACAAGAATTGGGATTAATTCATTCATTTACCATGTGGTTTTTGACCCAGAAACATGGGGATTGCAAGACACATGGAAATTAAAGCCATCAGGCTTTAGCTGTGTAAGGATGTGTAAGTTGCACAACATATGTATATAATAGATATAATCATGTGTATATAATTGTATATTGTGTATATGTATATACATGTGTATATATATATGTATGTATATATATATATATAGATAGATAGATACTGCCCAACTAAAAATGGGATTGGACCCAAGTGGACTCGGTCAAGTTGGACTCGACTCTGCTGTCTTGCCCAAGGTTGCCAAGCTGCAATGAAAACATCCGTTGTCGCAGCCACAGAACTCCTTGGAAACTCAGAAAGTTGCGTGGATGTGACAGAGATTGATTGGTGCTGCCCATTCCAAATATATTCTTGATTGAGATCATCTGCTGAAAAAGGCAAGCAATTCATGGTGAAGGACATCATGTCTCCTTCCATCTCAGGCATCATTTTTAACACTTTCACACAAAGATCTTGGGGCCGTGGGGTAAATCCAATCTTAGAGCACCCACAAATCTACCAGAAATGGATGGGCTACTGTTATACCATCCCCAATTAGAGGTTTACGATATTGGGTTTACCAGAACACTAAGCATGAATAGTTGCCAGGTTGTATCTACATTGTATGTGTATTTACCCTGTACGTCTGTATACATATAATATACATATGTATATATATATATATACAACCTCCATTAATATACAGGGTTGCTCCCAACACCAAAAATACGAAGCGGAAAACTCCCTCAACAAAGAGGTAAAAAATGGTAAAAACACCAATGTTCACCCTCTGGTGGCAATGATTTACCTACCCTTGGTTCTTTTGATCAATGGATTGGTTTAAGGGAACATCTTAACCAGAAACCCATGGATTTTCCCATGAAATCTAGGGATTTTCGGTACATTTTCCCTTCCAACCCATTGCATCGGCACCTGCGCCCCCGGCAAAGCCCACCAGCAACGCCGGCCCTGCTGCCACAGACAGGCCCGACACCGCGGCGGAGGCCATGGACATGGCCGCGCAGTAGCCTACCTTGGGATGTGAATCACTGGGGTTTTGCTCGGTGAATCGTTTAAGATCAGCAATATCATGTATCTATTACATATGTATTTACTTATATATATATATATATGTGTGTGTGTGTGTATGTGTGTGTGTATGTATGTATGTATGTATGTATGTATGTATGTATGTATGTATGTATGTATGTATGTATGTATGTATGTATGTATGTGTATGTATATGTATATGTATATGTGTATGTGTATGTGTATGTGTATGTGTATGTGTATGTGTATGTGTATGTATATGTATATGTATATGTATATGTATATGTATATGTATATGTATATATATACATATATATGTATGTATGTATGTATGTATGTATGTATGTATGTATGTATGTATGTATGTATGTATGTATGTGTGTATGTCTACAAATATGTATATATATATATACATCTGTGTGTGTGTGTTCATACCTTACTAAACCATCATTTGGTTTCCTACATTAACGTCTTCGTGCTGCAATTAGTGTTTTTTTGGGCAGGGAGATCTGAGGGAAATCCATGGAGTTACCAGCCAAATACATCCCAATCTGGGGGTTACTGTACCTTTGGATTAATCAGGAGATCTCTCCGGATTGACACAGCCTGGTTGATTAGTCAGAGGGGTAACCCCCAAAAAGGGATAGTTTGGGAGTAAAATGGTACTCCCTGTCAAATAAAGAGCCCAGGATTTGTTCATCTCGAGTTTACATTATCTGTGAATCTCAATCCCAAAGGATTTACGTAACGGTTCTATTGATCCACAGAAACTAAACGAGACTAGTCCGAAGCAAGAATCATCGCTCATGCCACATGAGCCACAATTCCAGACCAAGGGAATAATGCCAAACACTATCCAAAACAAGCGGCTGTTCAAGGCACTATATCGTTGGCCATCTCATTTTTCAGACAGTTCACCACTTTGAAACCCTACGAATTATACAATACATATATAATATATATATATATATAATGTATGTATAAGTTGCAATGGTCAACTTTCCCAAGACCCGCCATTCCTCTTGACCAACTGCCGTCTTCTTGTCAAAGTCCGTCACCATGGCGAATGACGCGTCAGCTCAGGCTACCGAGATGCAAAAAAGGCTGCAATTTTTGTCCCACCATTCTAATGGTCGATTTTCATGGTCCATTCTGGCGCAACCTCCAAACCTCCAACTCCTATTAATTATAGCTCTTTGCAATAAAAACATCAAAAAATCAGAAGGGAAATATACTCCTGAAACAACCATGGACATGCTTTATTCATCCAAAACTCGGGTTTTGCCACAGCCATGGCTGCAACAATTCCTGGGCATTCCGACGGACTGTCCAAAGCCTCTTCACTTCCAAGATGTCATGGTCCTCCATCAGGAAGTGGTGCCAGTCTTGGAAATCACTATGGAAATCATAGGGCATTCATCGAACTAAATGGGCCACAGCTTATGTCATAGCTATGTTTAAACTACCAGAGGCCATAGCAATTTTGCTGAAGTTGGATCTTATAATGTCATATTACATCTACCAATCTAGGGATTCACCCTCGGGTAAACAGACCTGGCACGAAAATCCTGCATCAAAAAAGGATGATCCCATCCTCCGAACTTCCCATGTAAATGGTTCCAAAAATGTGTAAATTTGGGGGGTTAATAGTGGGAAAAGATATGGAGATATTTTCCACTGCCTGATAAGATCACCTGAGGGGCTGGCAGCCTCCGGGATCTTCCAATGTCTTGGGGGGTCAAATCTTCACCAGGCGTGGCGTGGAAAATCATCCGAAAGCCTGAAGGAAGTAGTGGAAATCTACGAATAAATCGTATCTAGAGTTGTATTACATACATATATACATACATTACCTTACATTACATTACATGACATGACATGACATTACATTACATGACATGACATGACATTACATTACATTACATGACATGACATTACAGTACATTACATGACATGACATGACATGACATTACATGACATGACATGACATTACATTACATGACATGACATGACATGACATTACATGACATGACATTACATTACATGACATGACATTACATTACATGACATGACATGACATGACATGACATTACATTGCATTACATGACATGACATGACATTACATTACATTACATATATAGTTATATATATATATATACATACATATATAAATCATATATAATTCTATATGTAGACATATGTAGTCATCCTGGATTTCGAAGGAAAACACAAGCTCACGAAAATGGTAATATGCTTTCAAACAATTACATGTTCAATCTGTTTCAAGATCATTCTATATACATATAACATTATAGTACATTACATACATACATTACATTATATTACATTACATTGCATTGCATTGCATTACATTACATTCCATTACATTACATGACATTACATTACATTGCATTGCATTGCATTACATTACATTACACTATATTACATTACATACATAGTTATATATATACATACATATATAAATCATGTATAATTCTATATGTAGACATATGTAGTCATCCTGGATTTCGAAGGAAAACACAAGCTCACGAAAATGAAAAAATGCTTTCAAAAAAAAATCCATGTTCGATCTCTTTCAAGAGCATTCTATATACATATAACATATACATACAGATATGTGTATATATATATACGATATACTAATATGGGGGTTTCCTAAAATGGGGGTACCGAAAAATGGATGGTTAATAATTGAAAATCCTATTAAAATGGATGATTTGGGGGTACCCCCATTTTAGGAAACCTCCATACAACATGTTTGTACAAATCCAAATCCTGGGAGATGTTTGATGCAAAGTCCCAAAGTATGTAGCAAGGTCCTCAAGCCACCTTCGACTCTTCTCCTTAGTCAAGCCACCCACCGGCGTCCAGCTCTAGTGTTAACCCTGGTGTCAATCTGGAGTCAAGCCTAATGAGCAATTGGGGGGTTAGACCAAATCTGATCTGTTTTATGTCGACTTGTTTAAAGGGAATACAGCCATGTTTAAACAGTCCAGTTTTTTTAAAGTATCGTAGCTGGAATTGTCCACATCATTTGTTTTGGCCCTTTTTTTTTTTGGTGCTACAAATTTCATCCGCTTCAGCACCACCAGGCCACATGAATTCCTCTGGTTTCATCCAGGATCCAACTCTTGCCTTCCTGGCAGGCGATTTCTGAGAAAATTATCTTCCAAACTGAACACCATGGGAGCTCATATCAAATCGTTCAGTGACGAAAATCCAATTCTATCACATCAATTTGCGGAAAAAACCATTACAATAGGTTGGTTTTAAAATCCATTCAAAAAGAACACATCAAAACATCCCATCTGAATCTGAAACTAAGACTCTTCGGCGAGAGTCCTATTTTCTCGCTATTCCATCGAATACGACTAGCCTTCCTATCCTCCACCAACATCCCCCAGATCCCCCATATCCCCAACACCCCAATTGTATACGCCCATTATTGATCTGGCCAGATTACAAATGTGTATGTATATAACTAATTCAAAAACCTGAAATTAGATGATTTTGGGATGCTTCCCTCGATCCATGCACCATCATTTACGTCGTGACGCAAAAAAAGTGAGGTCGTGGAATAATATGCCAAGCTTCTTCCCAGATTGGCTACAATGTGTTACACTACCGGGTTGTGTTTAATATGGCTATGAGTCAAAACCTTTATACCATCTGTTCAACCCAAAATAGCTGGGATCCATGGATGTTTATCCCGCCATAGCCATGGTAATTCATAGGCTGGATCCATCCTCACTGTTCTATGAAAAAAAACATAATATCCCCATGAATACCCCCATCAAATCTCTATTAAAATCAGAACTGCATTTTAATAACAATAATAACAATAGTGACAATGATCATTCAACAATACTAAGAAAAAGAATAACGATCACAACCACAATTTTCATCATCATCATCATCATCATCATCATCATCATCATCCATCAATCAATCAATCAATCAATCAATCAATCAAATCAACCAAATCAATCAAATCAATCAAATCAATCAAATCAATCAATCAATCAGTCAGTCAGTCAATCAATCAATCAATCCATCGATCGATCGATCGATCGATCAATCAAATCAATCAATCAATCAATCAATCAATCAAATCAATCAATCAATCAAATCAATCAATCAATCAATCAATCAATCAATCAATCAATCAATCAATCAATCAATCAATCAATCAATCAATCAATCAATCAATCAATCAATCAAATCAATCATCATCATCAAAACGAATATAGGATACCCGGTGCGTCATATCCCCCCAATCTCTTCGTCCGGCCATCACCTTCTCATCGCAGTTGGCCAAATCCTCTAAGAAGGCCACCGAGTCCGTTCCGTTGTAACTGGTCAACCAGGTCACCAGGTGGAACCGGTCCCTTTTTGGGGGAAGATGACTGATAGGTATTGGATCCCATTAAAAACAAGCATAATCCATTAATATTTGATATCCTAAATATTAGGATATGAATTGTATTGTTTACGATATTTGGATTAAATAGCATTAGGATATTCAATGGCTTAAAACATTCTTGATGATTAATCCGATCCCCCTGACAATATGGGTGATATTAGGACCAGTCATATTTTGTAAGAACACTAATTGGATGAACCAATCATCTCATATTATGGTTCCAATCCCACTAACATTAAATATTAGGATATTCGTAGGCTGCAACACCAATAATCCAATAACTAAGTATTAATATCTTAAGATGTTTCGAGCAACATATGGAGATTTGATAGGAAAAATGATGGAGAGATTTCTTGCAAACAACAAACGTTACCTGGTGGTTTGGGGTGGTGCGCCCGTTGGAAATGTTGGAGAGCCCCGCGCCTCCGACTCGGTGAGGAGGCCATCTTCTCCCCGCTAAAGGTCTGCAGCAAAGATCTGGTTTCAGCAATGTAATTTAATGAGCCAACAAGAATTGGAATGGGAATTCCACCAACAAACACTTGGGATTTCAAGAAACCCCTTCTTTGGAGAGTTGCTATTGTAACCAACTAGAACCGAGATACCCCAATTGTCATCCCTTCTGGCTAGCAGTGGGAAAATCAGCCGTTAGTGGGGCGATCCCGACTTTTCTGGTAGACTTGGACCCAATTTCTTGCTGGTGTCATCCCCATTTGATCAAGATTGGTTGCCACAGAAAAAAGAAAAACTGTGATAGCCTGGTAGTTGGCGGTCATGGATTTGCATATCCGATTCATAGAGGAAAATCATGGGTCTTGACCAATACCCAAAAAGGGTTTCATGGGCGAAACAATGCAATAAAATCTGGCTGGAGAAGTGCTTTCTTTTGGCCCACTGCCAAGGCTTTGTCAGGTGTTGCCGCCAATCCACTACAAATCTAGCCCTACTGAACCCCTATTTCTTGCTCCTGTCCTTGCATGAAAAGAACACATGTCCTATCGGTCCTATGGTGTGTAGTTCAGGGACGATTGTTGCATGCGGAAATCTCCAGTCAAAGCTGGGTCTCTTACGCCCAGTTGCGCAAATGTAATGCCAACTATAGGTTCCATACAACCACATTGAAGTGTAAGAAACATATTTGCTTACAGATACTTACAGTATGTATGTGTGTATATATAATATTATATATCGAGAGATATATATATATATACATATGGATTGATGAATGGATGGATGGACGGAGGGATGGATGGATCGAGTGATTGATTTATTGACAGAGATTTCACAGCTTAGACTGCCGATTGTCACTGCAGTTGTCTTCTCCTCATTGAGCTAACTCACTGGCCCAGCTGCACTGCACTGCCACTGCCGAATTGAAAAAAAAAGTGCCCTGTGCCAGACATTGAATCAAGTTAGCCAGTATACTGTACTCACAAATACTATCATTGTATTAAACAAAACAAAGAGAGGGAGGCAACAAAATGCATGTACCGTGGAGTGGATGCATATTTCCGTACATTATATATGTATGCATATATCATATGTACATATTGCATTGTATATATAACCAAAACATCCACGCCAAAGTTGTTATGCATGCAAGGCGCATCAAGACCATTCAAGGGTGTCGGCAGCACCGCCAACATGCCTCATGGCGGGCCATGGGGATCTCAGGGATTGAACTCGGCTTCTGTGAAACTTCGAAAGGTGTAGCTGGGGCATTTCCAACAAACCGATGTAACTTGCATGGAATTCAAGGACACAAATAGATCCTGGCCAGAAAAGGGAGGCAAAAGCCATAAGACGATCATGAGACAGTCTTTAAGATCTTCGGAAATAACCAAGTAATGATTTGTTTTAAAAAAACTGTTTTTCAACATGCAAGTCCTCACCAAGTCACGTAGCAGAACCCCGAAAAAATCCAGCTGCGACATCCGCTGATCCATCCCAGCGGCCGGGACAGTTCAATGAGATGGGGCAATTTCATGCAATTTAATGCAATTGATGCCTCAACAGAATGTGTGACCCATCTCCATGGCGAAACACTATTCCAAGACTATTCTAATACTGTTCCAAGACTATTCTAATACCCAAAAGTGACCCCAAAAAAGGAAAATGTTGGCGAACAAACATCGATCAAAACGGGCATGTTCTGTGCTGAACATCCCATTTTCCATAGCATTTTGTTGGGCTGGACCCCGACCTGGCCACGTGGAAGCAACGTCTCGAAGTCGAATCTCCTCTCACCAGATCGGCTGAAAATACAGCAGTTTGGTTTTAATCCCAACGGATGAAATTTCAAATTTTGTTGGTTCTGGTGAAAAATCCCGAAAAGTCGAGTGAGATCGGTGAAATCAACAGGACATGTTTGAGATTTTCACAATTTGATCAACACGGAAAATGTCTTCAAGTTCGAGCAGTGCGGCCCCGTTCAAATGAAACGGGTGGCCGTGTGATTCTGTGCTGACATTCGTGGGACACGTTGCATTGCTAGATCGACTTCAACGCAAAGTACTTCATCTTCTATCTGACATTCTACATCTGAAATATGTTTGGACATATTTTCTGACATATATCCCGACATTCTATCTGAGCTTCATCGGGCATTCTACCTGTCGCATATTCTGACATGTATTATGGCATTCTATCTGAATTTCCACGTCTAAAATAGTATATTCCGACATCCTATCTGACATAAGTTCCGATATTTAAGCTGACACATATCCTGACATTCTGTCTGACTTTTTATCTGGCATGCTATCTGACATGCTATCATGCTATCTGACACATATTGTGACATTTTATCTGACATGCTACTTGTATCTGGTTTTTTGTGTTTTGTCTGATATGTATTCTGGCATTTTACCTGACATTCTATCTGACGTTCTACATCTGAAAGATCTTGTGACATTCAATCTGACATATCTATATCTATATCTGACATATCAATTTGACCCTTTGTCCTGCATATTATCTGGCATAGTGCTCAGGTCTAGCAGGGCCCAGAGAGCCTGCGAGCTCGCGGTACCGTTCCGATCCGGCGAGGCCCAGAAAGCTGGCGAGCATGGGATAGAGTCAAGGCGCAGGAGGCATAGCAAATCGGAGGAGGGAAGGAAGGAAGGCAGGAAGGCAGGAAGGAAGGAAGGAAGGAAGGAAGGCAGGAAGGCAGGAAGGAAGGAAGGCAGGAAGGCAGGAAGGCAGGAAGGAAGGAAGGCAGGAAGGCAGGAAGGCAGGAAGGCAGGAAGGCAGGAAGGCAGGAAGGCAGGAAGGCAGGAAGGCAGGAAGGCAGGAAGGCAGGAAGAAGGAAGGAAGGAAGGAAGGACAAGCTTACATTAAAATCTAGGACCCTAAGCTGAAGCTGGCAGGCGGGGAAAAATGTCGCAAAGATACCCGCACAACCAGCCACTGCTCAGCACCGCCGCTCTCCATGAAGTTTGCCACAGGCACCACCGAAGAGTGGGTGATTGTGCCTCAATGGATATGGGCCACTACAAGAATCTGAATTTTGGCCAACAAACATGGGAGTCAAACATGGGAATTATAGGCAGCAGCAAGAATTGTGTGTTGGACCCACAATCATCGGATTTGAAACAGCCGGAAAATGGGATTTGAAGCAATAAGTTTTGGAATGACTAAGAACTCTGGGATTTGTATGACAACTCTGAGGTGCGCTTTTGACCGACAGATGTACGAAAAGGGGAGTTTTTTAGGTGTAAGCCCAGCATATTGGTGGCCGCCTGAAGCTTGAAGGCGTCCACATTACATGAACAGGGGAGGATAGGGGAGGGTAAGGGCAGCTGATGTCCCCATCGATCTTGATGAAACTCATGGTGTCAAACTTTGGACCCAAAAAATTCTCGGTACTCTTCAAAAGAGAAAAAGAAGGAAAAAAAAACGGAGCAATGGAAAACCCCCGTGTTCAGTGTCCACAAATCAAGGATTTCCTACATGTCCTGCCAGGATTGGCCGGGTTAGATTCCGGACAATTGATGTTGTCTAAAATTCCATGGTTCAGATCATTATTGTTCCGACAGAAAATGGCCATGTTATGGGTATTTGTTTTCAGAAAATTGCTCCCATTGATTGTTCTGTCATCATTCATTTTTCCCCAATTAACGTGCGATAAATCTGGATAAATTACAGTACTATATTATACTGCTTCACAAAACCAAAAAAGCTCGGCCATTTGGGGATAGTTACCCCCTACTAGCCATCATTCCAATGACGTGGCAACGTGAGGTCGCAACTAAATTCACCGAAGCACATGTTGCTTGTACATTTCCAATGTATTTATATATATATATATATGTATATACACACACACACATGCATCCCCATGAATTATATCTCATCACGCTCCCATTACATACAAAGCAACATAACCCCTCAAAAAAAAAAAAACGTTACAGTACATCCGCAAATCACACATTGATGGTTGAACCACCATGTTTTGCCATTTGGAAAAGGAATGAAAAGGACAAGCCCAGTGCTTGTCATAGCGCACTACACCCCAAGACAAACCAACGCTGGGACTGCTGCTGGGGCCATTCGCCTCGCAGCAAGAATGGTGGTGGTATAAACCAACAAATGTTGGAATATGATTGGGATGTCCTTTGGATGTTATGTTATATAATGACAAATGATACATTGATGATCATGGATGATCATGGATGATCATGGGTGTGGGTGAAAATAGGGTATACCCCCAGATTATTGCCATTGCATGGAAAAGTGTGATGATTTCCCAGTGGATTTGGGGGTAGCGTACACCCCATTTCAGGCCCAAAACAAAGCGACCCGCATCTTGGATGAAGAATATCTGAGGCCCAAGACGTAGCCAGCATAGACTGAGGGCGAACCTTGGTTGGGATAAACCAAAAGCTTGGAAGTCAACTTCAGCCTCTAAGGAAACCAACTGTTGGTTGATTCATCTTGATTCCCCATTTCACGAAGCCACGTCCGGTTGCATGATCGAAAGCTTGCCAGCCGGGTCTAATCTGTTTTACCATACATCTCGGAGAGAGTTGTGAAGTCTTAAAGAGCTCCAAACAGGAAAAACGGCCGCAGTTGATCACACTTTCACAGTTGTCCTTTTTTGAAGGAGAACCCCAAATTCTAGAGCCATTTGGCGGCCAGACTCATTGCGTTGCCTTGGACCCTAGCATTTTTGGACAGCTTTTGTAACCTCCATGGAGCAACGGGCCCTGTAGGCCTCCAGGCCCATGGTAGCAGGGCCAACTAAAACCACGTCAGAGATATGTGCCTGAGAGGTTCAGAATGTCAACACCCTTGTGATGTAAAGATGCTAAAATATCCATGAAAATGTCATCTTCCGCTCATCTATCAGAGTACGTACAGCGGATCCCCACTCCGTTGGGGTAATATGCGTAGTCCATAATATATCTCTCGGGGAGGGTCACCGTCACAGCGGTCTTTTGAATATATGCAGTTTATTTGCGTTGTTCGTGTAAAATTGCCATGGTATGGATATACCGAATACCGTGCCGTGAAACCCCATATTCAGATACACCCATCTGGCGCCGCGCGCATGGGGACCATTGCCTGCCACCCCTCAAGCGCACAGTTGTTTTTTCTTTTCTTGCTTCAAATTTGAAATTCTGGGTTTGGGATTGCGCTGCTGGCATTGCTTGTCACACTGGCATTCATGGGGTATGTCCAATATATTATCCCGTGGCCTTATTTTCAATGGCCCAGTGAATCAACACTGGGTAGGGCCTCTAGGGCCGGGTGCTGCCACGGAAAGATCTGAGATCTCGGCGAGGCTCATGGGGTCTCGCAGCTGGGACACACCCAAATTAGTTGATCTATCAGAAATTTGAGGATTTGAACCCAATACGCCGACAATGAGAGAAAAACACGAACATCACATGATGACTTGGCATTTTTCGAATGCAGTCATAGAATTGTTCAGTCAGTTCACCGGGGTTCTGACCAATATTTCTGAGGTGATCTCTTTGCGTAAAGCTACAACCCAGAGCTATTCCCGACCGAAACTCTTTGCCTCGACCGAACTGAGTCTCTTTTCTTCAACGGGCTTTAGTAGTCACGTAAATTACACGGTTCTAGGGAGTTACTATTCTAGCCGGTGCAATCTAAGTACTGTCTATGAATGTGTCTTCATAACAAGTAGAGTGAAAAGTCCGCCTGCACTGAAGGTGCCGACGCGTTCTTTTGGGCGCGCATGATGCGGAAGCAATTGCAATAGCCATTAAGCTTTAGCTTGAGGGATGGGGCTAAGTTGCCAAACTTGGGCTCAACATGGTCCAAGATGGCCCAGCATAGACCCAACATGGGCCCAACATGGGCCCAACATGGGCCCAACATAGCCTATCATAGACCCAACATGGCCCAGCATGCCTCAACATACACCCAACATGCGCCCAACCAACATAGGCCAAGCATGGCCCACAATAAAGGCCCAACATCAGCCCAACATGGGTTAGCTCTGGTGCGGGCGGTTGTTGTCGCGAAGCAAACAGAATAATACTAGGTCGTTCAGGCTTGGTATTGCTGTTGTGTTTTTGGTTTGCGCTTGCTTCCGTCTGTCTGTTAACTGGAAACTATCGTGAACGGTTTTATACAGCTTTGCTGAGAGATAAGTTACGCCTGAGTCACTCTTGAATAAAGAGGAAAGTAGGCACTTCAGTGTTCATTTTGAAACAAAGGAGCTTGCGTTTGTGAGGGATTGGCGTTGCAAGGGTCCGGAGAATTTTCAAGTTTCCAGTGAGGCTGCCCCTTTCCGGATTTCGGCAAGCTGGCGAAGAAACTCCAAGATGGTGAACATGGTGAACTAAGAGATCCTGCGAAAGGAAATTCATATAATACATTTGAGGCCTATACCAAGGGCACACAACTACAGGTGCAACACATGCGTGCTTAGATGCACTTGTGTAAACACCCCTGTGCCTTGGTTCAATTTATCATTTCAAGTCCAAAAACGAATAAAAAACCGTCTATTTATTCGAATAGGAATATCTAGAAAACCGAAGCATTTTTCTCTTTGAGTAAAATTCAGCTTAGCCAGAAATATAGTACATTCTCAGACTGAAATCCGTGAGTCAATTATTTCTTGTCTTGTAAAAGAGACTCAGGATAGTGAAACTCTGCCTCCAACTGTGCAGCGCAGTTCCAGATTGGCAGTCGATTGGCGCTTGGAGTGGTCAAATGTCAAAGCCTGGCCTGGCTATCCGATCCCATCCCAAGGAAAAAACGTGAACCTCTGAGAAGTGCGTAGAGGTGTCCAGTTGGTGCCGTGAATCAATCGCCCTTCTTCATAGCCACGAAGCGCCATGAATTGAATTTGATTGGGCTGTTGCGGTGATCCACATTCCTTGGAAGTCTTGCGAGCTACATGACTGACCCAAAAAATGAATGGATTCATGCTTGACCAGCCTTTTGTGGGTGAGTGCCACAATGACTTAACTTCCACGGTTTACCCTCATTTCTTCAGGGTTTGTTGGTTCGGTCCTCGTCAGCTGCCTTGGTTCATGTTCACGTTGAGGCGTTGAATTTCCAAGAAGATAAACCACACGCCCAAGCCCGAGAATTGTTTTTGCACACTGACCCTGCAGGCCACACGAGGCGACTGCTGACAGAAGCTGTGCGCGGCTTCGCAAACTGGGAGACCTCACCTTTTTTTTTCAATTTGGGGATGGCCCCACAAAGAATCATAGGTTCAATTTAGGCTGGTCTGAAACTTGGGTATGACCGCCGAATGGCCATCTAATAACCAAAATGCTGACAAACCATGAGATTAAAGAAACTTGCAAGAACCTGGGAAAACCGTTGCAAGAACCTTGAAAGAATCTTATAAGAACCTTGTGAGAGCCTTGCAATAATCCTGCCACAACCTCGTAGCAAGAATCTTGTAAGAATCTTGTAAGAACTTTGTAAAAGCCTTGCAAAAAACTTGAAAGATATCGAAAGATCCTTGTGAGAAGCTTGTATGAACCTGGGAAGAACACTGTAACAACTTCTTCAGAACCTTGAAAGAATCTCGTAAGAGCTTTGAACGAACCTTGCAAGATCTTTGTAAGAATCTTGTGAAAACCTTGTAAGAACCCAGTAAGAACCTTGGAAGAACCTTTTAAAACCTTCGGAGGAACGTGTAAGAACCTTGCAACAACCTTGTAAGAACCGCGTAAGAACCGTGTAGGAACCTTGTAAGAACATTGTAAGAACCATGTACGAACCTGGTAAGAACCTTGTACGAACCTTGTAAGATCTTGTAAGAACCTTGTGAGAACATTGAAATAACTGTTAACAAACCTTGCAAGGACCTTGTAACAACCGCGTAAGAAGCGTGTAGGAACCTTGTAGAATCCTTGTACATTGTAAGGATCTTGTGAAAACCGTGTAAGGGCTTCCTAACAATAACTGTGTAAAAAGCCGTGTGGGAACCAAGAACCTTGTAAGAACTTTGTAAGACCCTTGCTGGAACCTGGTAAGAACATGTAAGAACCATATAAGAACCTTTTCAGAACCTTGTCAGAGCCTCCTAACAACCTTGTAAGAAACTTGTGGGAACCTTTAAAGAACCTTGTAATGACCTTGCGAAGGCCTTGCAAGAACCTCATCAGAACCTTTTAAGAACCTTGCAAGCATCTTGTAAGAACCTAGTAAAAGCCTTGCAAGAACCTTGTAACGATCTTGTAAGAACCTTGCAAGAAGCTTGTCAGGATCTGTTCAAAAATTTTGCACGAACCTTGTAAGAACTGTGCAATGACTGCGTTCGAATCTTGTAAGGACTTTGAAGAAACCTTGTAAGAACCGCCATAGAACCTTGTACGAAGGTTGCAAGAACCGCGTAATAACCACCCAGGAACCCTGTGAGAAGCTTGTGAAACAACGTAAGAACCTTGAAAGAGCCCTGTGAGAAGCTTGCAAGAACCTTGTAAGGCCATCGCAGGACCTTGTGACAATTTGCTAAAAACATTGTAAGGAAACGTGTAAGAGCCATTCCCCAGGCGAGGTTTCCTTGGCGGCACAACCCAGCTTCCAGCGGAGTGTAAAAAATCATGGCACTGTAGCGGCCAACGTCTGATCGACGGTCCTCTACCTCAGAACCTGATTGGATTTCATCTCACCCAAACACTGAAAACAATATTATATATATATATATAGGATTATATAGGAGATTTCAGCAACGGCAGCTACGGAAATAGAAACAGATGATGTTGGACATGATTGGAGGAACTTGCTTTTGTATGTTTTTGTCACAATGAAGCCACACTATGTTTACTGACCAGGACCTCATACCAGGACATCTAGGAAAATTTCACGAGATCGTCAAAGAAGGACCTTCTACAAGATCTTGAAAGATCTTCATACAATGACAAGATCAATCCGACAAGCACAAAGGGCCGAGAGTCTTGCGCTGACTGTATCCCCATTTCCACCACGCCCCAACGAGAGCGATCCGACACACACAGCCGAGAGGGTTGCGCGAGCGACATCCAAATTTCTACCGCACCACAATGGCAGCAATCCGACAAGCACAAAGGGCCGAGAGTCTTTCGTGAGCCATATCCATATCCACATTTCCACCTTGCTCAAGACATCGTCCTGTTTCATCACATACTGCGCCTGCCACGCAACATAGCCTGTGAAACAACCTATCATTTCGACCCACCCCAGCCAACATTTTGACAAAGTGTGCAAGGTACTGCGCCTGCCAGGCGGATGGCAAAAAGGCGGAAATCTTGCACCTGTCACGCAAAACGTGCATACTAAACTCCAGCAACGGCCACGGCCACGGCGCGCAGGTAAAAGCAGGCCTTCGGAAGAGAGCAAAACGGGACAGACACTTTGTGCAAGCCTGCGCGTTCGAAATGCACATCGACATCCCACAGAAAGGTTTTTGCGCGAGCCGGCGCAGACAAAACGAGCGCCCCACAACAGGAACCCTGAACGAACCAGGGCCTTACTCCTATCGTAAGAACTCCTCAGTGTGGACACACTGCTTGGGCCAAATTTGATGATACTATATTAATATAATGGAATTTGATGGATTTGATAAGATTTCGTAGTATCTCTGGACAAATTACAATTTTCAATCATCCAAAATAAGGGTCTTGGGGGATGGTAGCCCCGTCAGCTACGTCTCAGTGAGGTCGCAATACAAATTATCCAGCTGATTTGAAGTTGCCGTGCTTACATCAACTTGTTAATCCATTTGTAGCCATGTTTGCATGTGAAATCATGTGAACACATCATGCGGCAATGCGCTCTCCAGTGTTGTTCTCCTGGTTCTGCGACCGACGTGACCACGTTAGTCCATTCAACTGCGACTTGACCTCATGGGGGTCTCATGTCATGGCACAACTGCCATAAACTTCCGGACTAGCAAGGTGGACCCAATGAACACGGATTCCGGGCTTCGATCCACCGCAAAGATCCATGGCAGCTGGTCTGTACCAGGCCCTTCAAGAGCCACGATGAGCCACGTGGTTTTTGTCACGCCTTGACAACCTACCCTTTCTTACAAAGGCAGGTCCCTGTTACAGGCGACCACTAGAGCCGACATGCTCAGGATTTTAAACAATTCCAGAGATTCTGGAGCTCGAAGTCAAAGCTGGCCACAGTGTATGGAGGTTCCGTGTGACAGATTCAAAAGAGTGCAGACTTTCCGGGGAATGCACGTGGGTGCAAACCCCAGTCGGTCATGCGCTCATGCGCTTGGGTCCAAAAACCAACTTTCGCTGTAGCTCACTCAGCTCACTGAGTCTCCTCACGAGGGCCGAGTCAGGGGCTTGGCCTTATTGGAGATTGAACTACAGATCATGAGGATATGAAGCAAGAAATGGGGAGACATCACCAAGAAAATAGGGATTTCACAAGCAGCCCGTCAACACGGGTAAAGTCATTGGGTTTCACCGAGCGAAACAGCTGAAAAGATTACACCCCCGTAGACCCCAAACAGTTATTCCATTCCATTGCAGCATCTGTATGCATGTTTGTGGCTGTATTAGCTCCTGATGATCCATGTCAATTGA